>CATIWM010710679.1:0-19556 GCA_949671775.1 Mallotus repandus
AAATAAACAAACGAAATAATCAAAACAACTATTAAAATAACAAATAAAGCTTTAAATAAGGAAATAAAATAAAAATAAAAATAAAAATCTAATCGAAATAGAAGAAAAATAAGAGAACTCAAGAAATATCCAATAATTAACAACTAAAGATAATGAAAATTAACACCTGCTTGTAAGATTGTGATTTTCAATGAAAAAAAAATACAAAAATAAAGATTTATAAGATGTAAGAGAAAATTTAATTAGAAAATTTATGGATTTGCATGCAAAGATTCGACCATTAGCAACAACACTTCACTTGTAATTAAAAAAACCGATAGTTGTTAGATGAAAAATTATTTCTCTAAAAAAAAATTGTATAAATGAAACGAAAAAAAGTTAAAAGTGAAATAAAAAAAGTAAATGTGAAAAAGAAACATAATTTCAAAAAAGTTAAGGAAGACAAAAGTGCAATTAGAATAAATTTACCAAAATACATAATTCTCCAAAGGACTGATGCACTTAAAATCTTTTTTAGTTTTTTATTTTAAGGCTACAAGAACCACTAGATTTGATCTTGAAAACATATTATATATTGGCTGACAATTAATAACTTTTCGTTTTATTATGGATGAATTTACTAAATTAATCTTCCAAACTGATTGAAGTGATGAATTTGAATTTTACTATAAGTAAAAAAATTAATTTACATTTTTATTTATTTCAAAATGCTTCCAATGATGAGCACATTTTACATAAGAAGTCAAGGATTCTTAAAAATCTAAAAGCAAAAGGAATGATAAAGAAACATATATAGTCAAATCTGTAGATGAATTCACACAGCATCACGTTCACTTTCTGTTTATGGAGATTTTTGAATTGACAGCTCTGATACCATAATGAACTTTTAAGGGAAGATAATCGTGTTTCTTGAACAAGCTATGAAAAGGAAAAGTGAAACCTTTCACTCTTGATCAGGATGATCAAGATGAAGGGGAGAAACTCTTTTTTATAGAATGAATATCAACGGTACAATTGTGTACAAACAAGGAATATTTACAAGTTGTAATTGTGCCTAAAATCATGCTTTGATTTTGGAAGAATGTTTGCTATTATTTTGCATAAGAGAATATTCCATTCTAATATAATTGTGCAATTTTACCGTTGCTCTGTTTTCCATTTTGATTACAGAGTTTTGCTGACATGGCTTGCTTGGTGTTGTTAATAACTATATATATTGGTGTTTCATGTATATAAAATACTTTCAATACCGATAACTAACAGCAAGTTATTTTGATTTAAATGATATATTTAATTTTTACAGTAAAGTAATATATACAATTGTATTAAATTAATTATTAAAATTTTTTATTTTTTTATAATTTTATTCAAATTAAATTGAATTAATTAAATTCTAATAAATTTCGAATATCAATAATTTGAATAAAAAGTAATCTAAATATCTTTCATTTAAACTATTTATCATATAAATATTAAATCTCACCAATATTGATAGATGAAACAAATTCAACTATTATTATTATTTCCTTATATTCCTTTTTTTTTCTGCACAGCAATTAGTGTTCTACAAATACAATTATGCATAGTTTGACACTATTGTTACATGCTGCATATACTACCCGCCAAAATGGTGTAACAACCTAAGCAGCCATCCATGAATAGGAGTTTTTTTATGAATTATGTTATTGAAGCATGCAATACAATGCACATGCCACTGTCACTAAGGCTGTGAGCGGCGAACCGTTTGCGAATTGTTTGAAATTTAACTCAACAAAATTTTGTTTGAATTCGTACATTAAAACTTATTTAATACACCGGCTAAGTTTAAATTATGTAAAATTTGATTTATAAAATTTACGAATAAATTTGAATAAAAATTTTGAAGTTAGTCCATTATTTTTATTTATTAATAATTTTGTTTTAAAATATTTAATATATAAATTTTTATTCATAATAAATTTTAAAAAATATATTATTACAATAAAATTATTATAATTTATTTTAAATTTTTTAATGTAAATTTCAATTTATACTTTGTATATGCTTATTTAAACTCGTAATTACAGTTCGCAAACATCTAGTATCACAACAAACTTGACTCAAGTTCGGTTCGATTATAAGTGAATAAAGTCTGAATTAATTAAAACTCAGTTCTACTAAGTGTAACGATAAGAGAAAAAGAGGAAATAAATAAGGAAGAAAACCAACAATAATTATAAATAAATAAATAAGGGACAAGAAAACGTCTTTAAACATTTCATTTAACGCAAAAATTTGTTTTACTCATTAATTAAATTGGTCGTTAAGTCTATATTTAATTTTTTTTATATATAACTAATGTGTAATTTATTATTTTAATATGATCTTTTAATTAATACATATGAGTTTGAGACATAAGATACGATAATCTAAATAGTTTGTATATGATAAAAATATAAAATAGGTACAAATTAATTATGTGGAAAATAAAAGAATATTTAAATAATTACAGTCTTACAAAAATAAAATATTAATTTTAAATTAGCGTTATGAGGCCATGTGAAAAAATAGACAGAATATATAGCCTTTGGATTTTAATTGAGTCCAAAAATTTAAGATCTGATAATATATATCATTTAATTTTTTTTTAATTTAAAAATAGAACTGTAAAAATAATAAATATTTTTTAATAATTAATTTAATATAATTATATATTATAATTTAAACTCAAAACACGACTTAAAACGCTTCAAATAATACATAATTGATTTGAAGTGAAGTTCACCATCTCAACACCGATTGATGAATATAGCGAAGGAATGGTACATTTTGAATTTAGGGAGTGACAATGCATGGCATGACAAGACATTAATTCAATCATCAAATTTCTGGTGATTAAAGCAAAAGCAAATAAAAAAAATGTGTTGATTGATTGGCAGTTTGTTCATGTAAGAATCCTTTTTGTGTCGCAATCTTTCTCTGATACATTTTGCCATCAATACCACGTGATGTAAATGAAATTTCGACTTCCAGTACCGCTAACCACTACAGCACCGCTGGTCTCTGCAGTGGTCTTTTTTTATCTGGATTTCCTTTCACTTGACAAAACCGACCTTTTTTCTTTGTCATCACCATGCTTTTCTCATTCTAGAAAATTTTTTCCTATTCAAAACACATTTTACCAACTGTTGAATTTGTATATATTGTGTATATCTTATATTTTTATTGGTTTATCAATAACAAAATATAATAATTTTCAGTATAAATAAAAATTTTCCGCTGATAAAAGTTGATCATAATGTTTTTTTTTTTACTTTTTTGCCTCGTCCTAAACCACCTGTACTAGTATTAAAAAAATAGCAAGAATTGAATTCAATTTTGATTAGAAATTCTTGGTTATTTTCGTTTCATAAGCAAAGCTATATAAAAATTTAATTAACGGATTGAAATATTCAAATAGTCGACGACTTGTATAACAAATGGCCTACAGTGGCTCTATGATGACATTGATGGATAGAGAAGTTTAAACTAAAATTAAAATGTATGGAAATATTCATATCCATCTTGCCATCAAAATTTCAATAGGGCGACCCTGGAGGATTTCAATTTCATATAACATTTATTAGTGTTGCTGAGTCTGAATATGAATTAATACTTCTAATTTTTACGAAATTGTTATAAAGAAAACTTAAAACTAGAGTCAACTGCTTACTTTTCTTCTATTTGATTATTTTATTTCTATTTTAAATGTAGATAAAATATATATATAATAGATATGTCATTCCTTTTGCCGTGAACATGGTACCGGAAGTATTTTTTTAATCATATCATAAAAAGCAAAACAGCAAAGGTTTTCAAGAAAAATTCTGAAAGCTCCTCTTATATAATTAATCATATCATAAAAAGCAAAACAGCAAAGGTTTTCAAGAAAATTTCTGAAAGCTCCTCTTATATAATTAAAGTAATTTCAATTTATATATTATATGGGTCTTTAATAATTATTCTATAAAATATTAATTTTTACATTTAGAAAAAAATTAATTTAGTATATTAAATTATCTGAAATATATTAATTAATTGAGTATTATTTTATTTTTCTTTGTTTATTAATATACAAAAATAAAAACAATAAGAACGTATCGATTCCACAATTAATTCAATATTTGAATTCATAGGTCATTTTATGACTTTTTTTTTTCAAAAACATTTTCTGAAAAACGTTAATAATAAGTTAGCTAAAAAGAATTATGGTTTCTAATAATATTTCTTTTTACGGTATTTAATCAAAGAACAACGTGTTGTGGACTCATGGTCTCAATTAGAAGGGCAAAAGATGAAATGCGAAGCAATGGGTGAAAACTGGGTGTAAGGTCATAATTAAACCAAACTAATTCGGTGTATGCAACTTGCAAACGAAAATATTGCAGCTTAGACTTTTGTAATACTTCGATATTAGCGAAGTCATTTGGAATAATAAGTGTAAGAAATTTTTTGTGTATTTTGAATGTATGATTAGATTTATAATATATAAATACGTGTTTTATTTTAACTCTTGAAAATATTTTTGTCTCTAAACTTTGATACAAACTACAAGTATAAGTTGCCTCAAAATGGTATCACCGACCAGATAAAATTACTGCCTTATGTTCATGTGGACCGTTTTTCTGTACTAAACACGAAAATATTTTGTTTTTTAGTTTTTACTTGAACAAAAATATTCTTCTTTGCCCACTGCTGAATTTCAACTGACCTAATAGCCTCAATTAAAATGTCCTGCACCCTAATTCTTATAGCAATGTACTTATTGTACGCTTGTGAAGATTAATTTGTTAAAACATGTTTTATGTGAGGGTCTCAAATTATTAGCTATTTAGATCTCTGAATCCTTTCAATCTACAGATCTTTAGTGAATGTGGTAGCTTACTCAAATTTAGATAAATTTTCCCTTTTCTATTGAAATGCTAACAAACTGGTTATTGTAATTATTAAAAAAAATTATTAGCTATTTCAATACTAGTCTAATTATGTGCTCAAAACACTTCTTTCATAGTTCTTCAAAACCAAATTCATTATAACAATATGAATGTCACAAAGAAAAAGGGGTTCGTGCTCAAATAATATTTTCAGTAATTATTAATTAAGATTATTTATAAATTTATGTTAATTTTTAAATTGTGATATAAATATCTTAATCTGAATAATATTTTTTCATAAATATAACTAGTTCAATTACTATTTATCTTTATGAAAGTCAAGTATTGTACTAATCTAACATCCACAGTGGTATTAAATCACTCGCACAACCATGAAATAAATTATATACCCAGTCATACCAATCGCCGTATTCATTTTTTCTTCTTCTTAAAATAGATTATAAAAAGAAAAATGTATTCCTAGCTAGAGCATTACTTTAGACAATTTGCAATTTGATGATTTTTTTTTTAGGCAATTGTTTAAACACAAATTGCAGCAATTTAATTATTTAACAAGATTTGCAAATACTGTAGGAGAGTTATATGATTTTGTCTGATCAAATATTTAGAGCTCAAGGGAATATATATATAAGGATTTGTGTGCAATTTTATGCATTCTTAATTGGAAAACAACCTTCCCATCAAATAATAATCATCGTCCATTTTGATAACTGAAAAAAACCTTACCAAATAAATTTGTTCCATGTATATCTTGCTGTAGCTTGCCCTGCTCAGATCTTGTAGTAATCTGGGCATTGGCTGTTACTGAACTTTACATAAGGTCACCATTGATAAGAACATCTTCACATTCATTTTTGATATGTAGGTTTAGAGAACCATTACTAGAAAAAATTGAAAAAGAAAAAAAAGGTTTTGCGCACATGAAATAAGTAAAGTTCTATTCAGGAAACAGCCATCAAAACATACTAGAAACTAAAACAGCGACCATGCTCGCAAGAAATGCAACAAAAACTATACATAATTAGGAACTTCAAACATTTATGTATGATGTATGTTCTCTATGAACTTACATATACAAAGATAATTAATTCAAAATTAACGAGCAGGAAAAACAAACTGAAATTAAGTACTTGTTGACAACATTTGAGGAAGCATTCCCTTTCGACAAATTGAGTTAACCATTATCAATCCATTGGAGATGGTCCTTAGTTGTGCATTAATCTTCGAAGAATAGCGGCTCTTACAACCTCTTCATTTGACAATCCATCACGCATACTAACCACAACATCTTGGAGCACCATGTCCCTGATGCATGATATGCTTGCATGATGAACTTGAAATTCAAGTTCTCGAAGTACATCCATCAATCTTGCAGCTGGGTAATCAACATCTGCCGAGCGGACTCGAATCATCGCTTCTGATCCTACTATCCTCACATCCACTTCCATTTCATTAGCTCTATAAATCAAGGAAGGCTTCAAGTGATGATCGACTGTAGAACTTGTTGAATGATTGTCATACATATTTGTACTACTAATTATCTTGGATTTCTTGGATACTACTTGTAGTTTTGTCTCCAACTCATCAACTTTGGACTTAAGCTCTTTGATATAGGTCACTGCATCTGCTAGCAAAGATGCTTTATCCATCTTTGATACATTAGGAACCACAGATCGAAGTGCATAAAAACGATGATTAAGCCTCTCTCTTCGCTGCCTCTCAGCTTCGACATGGTTGAGAGGCAATTCATTGCCATTAACTGATTTTCTCCCTCTTTTTTTAAATCGGTCTGCAAATCCAACAGCAAAATTGCCATCAGAATCAGAAGGTCCGGAGTCAGAAGATGAGCGGCCTAGGCCAGTAGTGACATCTTTCTTTAAATCAACTTCGTTTTGCTTGTCCGGAGAGGTATGCTTCTGTGCACCTGCAAACATACCAATATCAAGAAAAGAAGCATTTCCATCAGGAATTTGAAGGTGAGCCTCAGGACTGAGATGCTTGGAAATCAAGTTAACATCTGCCCCAAAAAGGGATTTGCACATCTGCACCAGAGTCCAATCTTCATTGATCATATTTGAGGATCCCAATTCAACAACTCCAACAGAAGTTGCAATACAAGCCAAAGTCTGTATCCCGTGCATACGAGCCTCTTTAACTCTTTCACATTCATACAACTGTAGTTCATGATCACCAGTCAACCAAATGAAAGCACCGGAGCTAAATGCTCGGCCCAGAATTCCTTCTCCAATGGCAAAAGATTGAGATGATGAGACTGTATAGAACCACCCGTAATCAGTGACATCAGCATCTGCTAATATTTCCATGTCCATTTCATCATTAAAAAGAGACTGGAAATCCTTAGTCACCTTCTTTCTTTCAAGATTTAATCCGAATTTGAGTTGGTTCTGCTTGTTGTTGGTGGGTTTCGTTGTAAAACCTTTAGAGCCACGGAAATTGCCATCGGCCCATGATAAAACAAGGCGACCACTAGGATCCTTGGAGGCCTGCCAGAAGATGGCATAAACCCACCATTCGGGCCGGCATTGGAGGAGATACTGAAGGTGCTGCTGGAGAGGGGGTGACGATTCTTGACAGAAGGACATGATCGAAGAAGAAGTAGAGTTGGACATATAAAATTTCTTCTATAGAACCCTAGTTTTTGTTAAGTTGGTATGTATGGTGTATATCAGTTTCGATGTTTTGATGCAGAATTTTTTTGGCCAATAGGAAAGGAGACAGAGAGAGAGGGAAGTGCTCGAGGATTGAACAACGGGAGATTTGGGTGCACTTAAGAAGAGACATTCATTCGACAACTGTTGGAGGTCATTGTCTTCATTTGAACTGTTCAGAGCCATTTTCACGTGGGTAAGTGTCTCAACTCATAGTCACAGAATAGAGATACAAAGGACAGATTCCACCACATCTGATGTCATCATCAGCTGCTGCAAGTTTCATTGAACCTTGCCATCGTTTTCTATAATTATTTGTCACTCTAATCAATTTCATCCTTCGTAAATCTAAAGAGTTAGTTTTAACTGCTTTTTTTTTTTTTTTTTTTAAAAAAAATTTATTTCTCTTTTTAACCATTTGAGTTTGCTATATACTTTTTTTATATTTTTCAAAAAAAATTAAATACTAACATTTAAAAAGAAAATAATGTGAGGCCTAATATATTTATGATTCTTTGTACTTATTATTTTTTACCGGTTTGATACTTTAACTTATGATTTTATCATTTCAACATATGAACTGATATAAAATATAATTTTAACACTATTTTTAACACACATTGTATGAATCAGCAATTCAATATATGCTATATTTTAAGGGTATGATTAACAAAATACTACAAGTAGAAATGTAAAATTAACAAAAAATGATAAATACAATGAATAGTAAATAAATTATGTTATTAAATTAGTGCATTTTAGATAAATTTAAGTATTAAATGATAAAATTGTAAATTAAAATATCAAACTAATAAATTATACCAAATATAAAATATCGCAAATGTGTTATGCTATAATAAAATACAAAATTATGCGTAATTTACACAATAAGAAAAAAAATCATTCCTTTATCATACCCAGCTCAGCTATAGAAGTGAGTTCACACTTTATTTCACATGTATTAACTTTTGCCTCGTCCTAAATGTTAAGTCAATGTCAACAAGTCATTGTGCTTTTATTTCACATTTATTGGTATTTTATTTCAATTACTTTTTTGTTGCAAAATTACAAAATTTATTTTAATTTTTAAACAATGAAAAATATAATTAATATAACTTTTTAAATAGATATCAATTTATATTAGACAACTCTTTTTTTTACTGAATTTAGATTATTTAAATAAAAAATACATATTAAATGAATTGTTAATATAAGCATTCTCATTAAATTAGTTGTTGAGAGATATTTACAGTTTTTATAGTCCTATTTAAATTGAATTAAATTGTTAAAATTTGGTAAATTTTGAATACCCATAATTTTTAAATTAAAAAAAAATACATAATTTTAACTGGTATGCTCCATCTCTTTCAGGTCCATTCCAAAAACAACGAAAAGTAAATCTTGCTTTATTTGGCATCAAGAGAGAGTTCCAAGCAAATAGAACTTCTTCCAAATATATCAATTTTATTACCACATGAATCATAAACTGCATAATTGTAATTGAATCATGAAGAGTTCCCGAGCCTTCTTTTCTTTCCCAATTATGTTATACGAAGAAAAAGCATAAAATGACATTTGTCTTTCATGTGTGTTAATATTCAATTTTTAACTGATAACATTAATTAGGGATGTGTTTAATATATGTATATATATATATATAAGATGTTGATCTACTAAAACTTCTCATATTTCAGTAAATACTGTTATATATATATATATATTTTTTTTTTAATTTATAATATTTCTTAAATAAATTATTAAAAATTTAATCACATTTTAAAATTCTATTATATTCCTAAGAAAACACTATTATATGTATATTCAAATACAAATCTAATAATTTGTAATAAACTATTTTTTTTCTTGCAATTTTTTTCCTTTTTTTTATTTTGAACAATCTAATTACACCCATAAAAAATTAGAGACCTTCTTATAAATGAATCCACATCGGATTCTCCACAAATTGCATCTTTATTTTACACGAATTATATCATCTTGAGTCCAAAATTCAAAATTTAAAATAAAATTAGTCAATTTTCTTAGGATGACATGCTCAAAACTCACATTCAATTTTAAAATCAGGTCAATATATTATAATTAAATATTTTCATTGTATCATTTATTCCAATCATTATTATCAATTTTTTTTTTTTTTAGTCAACTACATATCTAATGATTATATAACTATTTATGATGAATTATATTCAGCAATTTAAATTAAATTTTAAAAGTAAAAAAAGTTAAACTAAATAAAAAAGAATATATATATATATATTATTAGGTCCTTTATTTAATTATCATTTTTATTAATAAAAATAACCAAATAAAATTATTATAAAAATTTTTAAGGTTATGTAATTATAAACTATTTGATTAATTTATAATTTATTAAAATTATTTAGTTATTTATTTTAAAAAATATATCTTATGTGTAACATGTAGATAGACAACTAGTTTAAGTTCTAAATGTAGAATATTTTCTTGATTTATGTCTTTTTTTCTCATACGACAAAAAATCAAAAATTTTGTTTGAAGAAATTAGAATACATTGGACTCTAAAATCTAAATACCAGTAATTTAAAAAAAAAATATTTGAAGAAATCTCTTATTTATGCATATGGTCTAATTTTAAAACTGGAATTGTAATTAATAATTATGGCGGGAAGTAAATTTCAATTATTGTTGAACAATTAAGCAAAATTCAAGAACTACCAATTAAAATTACTTTATCTATATATCATTTTTTTGTTTGTTATTTGCAATTTTGGAGCGTAGAAAAGATTCCTCGTATACATTTTAGCATTTGTAATTCAGAAAATGGGAATTAAGTCGTCTCTACATTGGAACTTCCTCACTTGTTTTATAAAGTCATCTCTTCAATATTGGTTAAATTATTTGATTTCCTTTATTGATTTAAAAAAATTATTTGATTTGTATTTTAATAGGAGCTAAATAATATTTTTAGCAAAACATATGATCAAGTCATTTATAATCAATAATAGAGAGACATTTGAGAAAAATATAAATTTTCATTATTTTAAAACAAATATATTTCTTTAATTTATGTAAAAATTAATAGAATAAATTTATAGTTTGGGTGCATGAAATAGTTAATTTGAATGATTTCATAATGGAAAAAGTAAAGTTACAATATAATGATTTAAAAAATTAAATATTTTATCAATAACGGTTGATATCAGCTTGTAGATAACTGTTTTTTTATATACAAATTAACAGTGGAGAAATTTTTACCATTTTTAAGATTCTCTATCGCTATAAAATTGTATTAACCCATCTAATGGGTTTTGGAATGCAGATATTCAAAGAAAGGAAAGATGATACCTAAGAAGCATTGTCTTTTATTGCAAGAATAGTCAAAATGACTACATAGATAGATGTTGACAATTTTAGACGAGTAGAAAGGTGAAAACTCAACTCACTGGAATCTTTCTTTCTTTCTCTTTTTTTAATTAATGTTTGGTAAAGTTAATATTCATGAACTAAAGTCTTAATTTGAACACACAATACACCAAAATGATTAGACAGACAAGAGCAACTGTGGAGAAAAAATTACATGAAAACAAAAATATATTATTATAATAATAATAAGTATAAAAACTTAGAGACAAAGAGTAAAAATAATTGCTTTCTGCGCGTGCATGTATGGACATAATAGACGATGACATTTTACAATTCATTTGTCAAAATGGCATGATTAGGATTGTGTGCTGAATCATCTGCTCTTCATCAATATTGAATCACGACTTGCATAGCTCATCAAAACATTTATTTGATTTTGATTGTCTGCTACCCAACCTCCATTTTTTCTGTTGTTGGCCTTAAATTCATTCAAAGCATTTGTGGGTGTGATAATTAGTATTTAGAACATCAAGTTAGACCCACATATAATTGTTTTTTTTTTAGATATAAAAAAATAGTTAAATGCACCATTGAAATTAATAAAAGGAAAAACTAGACGAAAATCAGGACTGAAATCAATGTAACTTTCAATTAGCCCACAGTCAAGTACTTTCCATATTAAAGCTTTGTTTGCTTTTATTCATCCTCAAGAAACACAAGCATGCAATCATTCCAGGTAAAATTTAATTCTAGTTTGGTGACAAATGATGGAGCAGTAAACTTTAAAGTTGAAAAGGTTAATAAAATAATAACTTTAAAAAGAAAAAGTAGAGATTAGATTTTCTAAACTGAATATTATATACGAAGAAAATAAATATTGAAAAAAAAAACTTTTCTCGTATATTCACCCAATTTAAATTCTGAAATAATTGTAATTCTCTTAACCATAAAAAATATTGAAAATATTTGATAGAAAAAAAAAAAGAGTAGAACTAGCAGCATAAAACGTAAGACATGATGAAACTTCACCATCAAATTGAAGGAGGGAGACTAACTAATTAATCGGCTACACAATCACCTCTACACTTAACCAAAAAAAAAAATTAATTACCATGAAAAAATAAACAAAATAAGACCTGGGTATGGAAAAGGAGAAATTGAATTCTTGGTCCCCCAGTTCTCACATGGTGGAATGTTCCTTTGATGTAGATATATATATGCATAACTCGTTAAGATTTTTATTTCTCTTTCAATGAATATTATATATATTAATCTCATAAAAAATAATACTGAGGACAGGTTCAATTCATTGTTATTGAGAGCAGAGAAGGGACCAATCTATACGAATATGAATTGCAAGTGCGTTCCCAAAGAATCCCATCACTATTGTCTTTTTTCTTCTTATTTGAATTTTGCTCTTATCCGTTACCAGTTATAAATATAGAAAGAAAATATGCAAGTCAATTTTTATGCCAACAACAATTATGTAAAAATTCTAACTTGACTTGATTCTTTGGTATCTCATGTTACATGAGTTTAGATTATTTTTAAATTTGAATAAAATAAATTTTATAAGGGATAAATCTCATATGATATATATATTTTTTATACATAAAATTTATATTTAAAAAATTAAATTTTTTGATGACTTAAATCAACCAATATTATCAATTTCTGCTATGCCTTGATAACTTAAACAAATAAGGAGAAAAAAGGCCAACCTACCGAGAAAAAAATGACATAAAATGAGAGGATGTCGCAATGTTTAGAGATGCACACGAAATTTGTACCTTAAAGTAGGTGTGTTGAAATGGACGATGACATAAAAATATGATTAATTTAATATGCAAAGTTAGTGAATTAAAATTGAGGTTAAATAAGTTTGTGTCAGAAACGCATTAATCTTTCTATAATACGATTTAATTATATTGAGTTAAAACTCGCACGTTGGAAAAAAAAACTCACACGTTTAAGCATATCGTGTCAAAATGAGGTATTACAAATTGCACGTTTGAAAAATAAAATTGACAATATATTTGAAAATTTTTAGTTAAGTACAGCGTAAGATGTAATTTGCTTTTTAAATAAAAGAATTACATGTATTATATTTATGTAATCCATTTAATTTTTGTGCCGTATTATGATTAAAATGTTTGACACAATTAATAAATGTATCGTATTTATATTAACTTTAATCGTATTACAAAAATAAATCAACCCCCCGACACAAACAAACACCCGTTCTTGAAGAAAAATCATAGCAAAATAAGGCAAAAGAGGTCCCCTTGGCTCTTGGTGACTAGCAACAGGAGATACAAACATGATAGGCGTGGGCGGCTTTGGTTTTGGAATGTACAAGAAAACGCATATCACATAATTGACATCTCATCTCCGTACGTTATTCAGTCTTTTTCTATCATTTACCTGTGTGCATTATATTTCAATATTTTGTCACATATGGCCCCCCTTTTTTTCTGTCTTAACTGTCACCATTTGAATATATATTCATTCGATGATTAGTTAATGAGATTATTTTTCTTGGCCACCGTCCATAATTCTCCATTTTAATGTCAAGTACAACGGTTTTAGTAAATAAAATATTAATGAAATTTGACTTTTTAGTGAATAAAATATTGATACAATTTGAATTTAAATATTTACCATTGTTTAACTAGTTTAAAAATAATTTTCTATTATGAATTGTTAGATGTCAAAATTTTTCTAGTAACACTAACAATCATGGGAAGGATAATAAAAAAAAATAACATTGCACTGCTCACAAAACATGCGGGTATCAAACGATTAGATGTGCATTAAATTTATTATTTTACTTGGACATAAAAAGATAGTGAATTCTTTTTGTACTAAAAATTAAAAACAAAATCTAAATCTAAATTGAGGTTCAATCGTTGTCTTCATGCATGTATGGAAGGGAGACATAGATTGTAATTTGCAACACGTTTTGTACTGATAATGATGTTGAGAATTCATATTCAGAAAGGACAATTCAATATCATACAAGATTATAGTAGCTTCAATCAAAATACGTAAACCTTCTCAATTCATGTGAATCTCACCATAACAAATTATAATAGCATAATGATGCTGACGATTATTACATATTTGAAATTATTTTATCAATTAATTTATTAGTTATAAATTCGCGTTATAAATCTCACTATAAAAAAATTATAATATCAAATATTAACATTATTGTGCATATGTTTTGGATACAAAACGGCAATGTCTCAATTATCGATGTCTAAAATTTATTAAATTTTAATTAAACAGGTTCGATTCAAATAGAAACACAAAGACAATAAATTCTCCCAATAACATGACTATTACACTTTAATTGTTTATTATTCTATAATTTT
This sequence comes from Mallotus repandus, assembly GCA_949671775.1. Classification (NCBI taxonomy): domain Eukaryota; kingdom Viridiplantae; phylum Streptophyta; class Magnoliopsida; order Malpighiales; family Euphorbiaceae; genus Mallotus; species Mallotus repandus. The sequence goes on from CATIWM010710679.1 coordinate 14,320, forward strand.
TTGTATAATATTGTTGTATTGATCAAACTCGCCTACTTAAATTCTCAATTATTATTTTTCAGTACATTTTTGGCTGTTAAGAGTTTATATATATATATATATATATATATATATATATATATATATGGCCCCTACACACTTACGGCAGGTGTACCAAGTCTAGCTATATTTTCAGACTTTTACATGTAGATTAAGATCAAAAAATATTTTACCACACAAGTTCTTCTCAAACATAAACCACATTTTTTGAGCATTTTGATGTGAAGAATGTTATTTAATTATAGTTCATATTAATTTTTTTGTTATTTAAAACATATTATTTATTTATAAAAATATTATATATCAATTATATAATATCAAATTCCATAGAAAATTTTTATGGGAATAATAGATACTAGACTAAAAAGAGAATTAAAATAAGTCATTCATAGTCGCTGATTTATTTTTTATTTGTTTAATTAATTAATTGAAAAATTATATTTAACATATATTTCTATTGAAATAATTTAATTCTAATAAAATAACATGAATTATTTAATACCAATCAAAATATATAACAAAAATAAATATATTTTAATTGTATTTTGAAATTTATATGAGAGTCAAAAGTTAAACTTATATTTCTTTTAAAACGTAGAAAATAATTAATTGGGAATTAAAGTTTTGTTTTTATTATTTAAATCAATGGCATTTAAAGTTTACAAAATTTTTTAAGGAAAAAATTTACTAAATTTTAATTAATCTACTTCGATTTAGATAGAAGTATAAAAATGATAACAGTTATTCAGACTATAACTGTAATTAACTTTCTGAATAAAAGCTTAATTAATTAATTGCCCTTTAATTAACTTGTTCATCTTTGGAAATTATTGAACGTTGACTTTCTGAGACAGAAGCTTCACATTGTTGAGGCCAGGGCCTAGACCTTGAGTTTGATTTTGAGTGTTTAAAGGGCCCAGAGTTGTTCAGAAAAGTAATTTTATTTTTTCATAAATCTATAAGAAATAATTTAGATTTTCAAAATGGCAGTGGAGAAAAAAGCAATGTAGTTGACTTGAAAGTGCTATTGTTGACTAATGATTGCATGGCTGGAAAATGCAAATTAGAGACAGAAGAAGGTGGCACTGCTTGCTTGGTGGGTAGTGACGATGACGATGACATTACATGCTTGAAATTATTCTATTCTATGAATTAATTTATAGTTATCAAATGAAACAGCAATCTTAGCTTTTGTGGGCAGAAACTTCCAAGGTTTGATGATTGAAGGAGCTACAGTAATCCCAAGTGAGGCAATGGGTCTTCGAGAAGCAATGTTGTTGGCAAAGAGAAGGGGATTAAATAACCAAGGCAATTTTTGAGTCCGATGCAATGCTCTTAATAGATTGTAACATGTATGGAAGATTGATGTTGTTATTCAGGACATTAATTAAACTTCTTGCAGATGGTGCGGACTGCGGATTGTAGTTTTTGTCATGTTCATATTTGGAACGTTATGAATATATTCTTCAATTGATATTGGACAATTCATATCATTTTATTAAAATCAATTACTTTAGATAAAAATGCCATATTAAATAAAAAATTGCTAGTAAATTAACTATCATTTAGAAAATTAGCTATAGTTTGAGATGAATGAAAAACAGAAAAATATTTAATTGGACGTATTATTTTACTCTAATATTGAATTTATAACATATATTAGTTATTATAATCACTACTTTATTTAGTGGTAGAATATAATATAGTGTAAAAATAATAAAAATAACTTATTTATAATGAATGTATTATAGTTAATTATTAAATAAATAATATACGTAAGTATTTTATATTTAAATAATGAACATTGTTTTTAATAGAATAATACAAATTATGTTATAGTTATATTATGTTGCATCAAAAGATTTTTTTTTTTTAACAATGATTGTAAAAATACTTTGAATATAATATATAGTATAATGGTGGGACATGATACTAAAAATCTTATGCATATATATCTTGTCGCATATTAACTCCCCGCCTGTCCTTTTGGAGTTGAGATTATATTTCCTATATTTTGGTGTTCAAGTGCAAATTCATTGCATGCTGAAATAGTTACAAGCTCAAATGCAAAGAATCTTACTCTTTCCTTTAAAATTAAGAAAGGAAAATGTTTGATGTTGTGCCTCAACGTCACTCTTGACGTCATGAGATGTGATTTTTATATTTATATTTTAAAATTTTTTTTATTATATTATTAAAAATAAAAAAAATTATTTATATACTAAAATATTTAAATTATTGTACGATAAATTCACCTTAATGCATCTTAAATTTTAAATTTTAAAAAAAATTAAAAATTAAAATTTTTAATAATTAAAAAAACAAATATTAATTAACATTGGAGGCGATATTAAAATTAATCCAATTTCTTTTTATTTTTTTGACAAACTGTAATATCGCAGCTCGTAATATGTATCAGCGCCTTCAAAGAAATTACTTTTCAACTGTAGATATGGCTATTCAGAAGACTTTATGAATTAGCCTTTTCTTCGAATACTATATATACGTTGAATTAACAACACTTATACACTGTATTAGTAACACATATATTTCTTGATTGAAGAATAATAGATGTGAATTGCATATCTAAAATCAGTAAGTGTGAAAGTAATGGTAATGTATGGTCATCAGATGAGATGTTCATCACTTAATTACAACTGAAATATAGTTTTATTTTTGTTACATTTTTACAGTATATTTGAGAAAGAAAAAATAATTAAAAAATCAATTAAAATGAAAAATAAAAAAGGTACAAGTCAGAAAAAGAAAAATACATATAGAATTTTCTTTTAAAGTGTTAGAATGGATCGTTTAATTTTTTTTTTTAGGAAAGATAGCAGTAATATATCAATAAAGTCAAAAAAATATATTAATTACATGCTCATGTTATATAGGGATTTTGTGGCTGCAAGCAAAATTACAACCATGAAAAATAACAAAAAAAGAATCAAAATTTACATGTCAGTTGTTTCTTAAGTATTGGTGCATTATGTGGAATTGGTATCAGTTGGTTGGCATTGTTATAATATTAGAACTTGAACGAGAAATGTGGCTTAAACGAAAACGATAACGATTGTCTATTAAAATAATTTCAACAGTTATTGGTTAATTTTATTTCTTTTATTATAAGCATTTCATTGGAAAGTTATTTAAGTAATTTTGTTTTGTATGAGAGTTTGAAAATTTATAATTATAAACATGTTTATTTATTTGTTTTTCCAATAGTAATATTCTTCTTTGTTTTATAATGTATCCTAAATATTCATTATGTACTTCAATAAAAGATTGAAAATGTTAATAATGCTGCGAGTGAAAAAGTGGCTTAACAACAACGTATCTTTAAAAGTATATTGAAGTTGAAGATTGTATCTCAACTTTTTCGAAATTCTGACATTATTTTCAATTTGCAACAATCCATCCCCTTTACAAGCCATTCCTGAAAATAGATCCCTCTTTTGTAATAGCACCCTTTTATGTTAATTACATTTTGTGATGGGATTCTTTTTTGCCCCCGAAAAGTTAAAATTTGGAGTATCTCTGTTCTAAGAGCAACTCCAATCCACGCTAAATTTAGCGTAGGAAAGAAATATATAGTGTCCTTTTTTGCAGGCATCAACTCAACTGCATGAAAAAGAAAGTTGATGACTGCCTTGACAGGAAACCCAGTGTATATTCACATCAAAATCTTATGATCTGTCTCTCAAATTTACCCGGCACTGAGAATTCCAAGGATGATAGTATGCAAGGCAATTATCGAAGTCAATTATTTATTAATTTTTTAAGGGAAGATAGAAGATTTCATTCATTTAAAAGATAGTAGTACAACAACGATGGGATTTATATTCTTGCTAATGAGAGTATTTTTGTTGCGAAAATAACGAAGTAAACAAGAGCAAAGATAATACAGAAGAGAAAGAAACACAGAAATTTAGCGAGATTTAATAATTTACCCGTGGGGAGTGAGTGAATGCAACGCGTTTTATTAACTGCAAATTTAAGGTTATAAAATACATTATATATGTATATATAAGTTGTATGGTACAAACTATAAAATTATTCCTATACACAAGGAGCGGAGTGACAACATTTATCCACTTATTGCTATATATGAGCCATACACAATAATTTTTCTAGATGAATCAAACTCGTTCAATTGCTGCTCCTCCCTTACTTCATTAAGCGTGACCAAATTCTAATCACCGACTCGGATAATTTTGAAAATTTCTAAAATTTTAATTTCATTAGACTATTTTACATTACTCCTCTGACTCCAAAAAAAGATTTTTTTTGCACACTTCTTAGTTTATCATTAAATAAATAATATATTTGAATATTAATTATTTTATATTTATATTATGTTGCATCAAAAAATTGTTAAATAAAACTAAAGCAAAATCATATTTTTGATCCCTCAACTTTTTGACTTTTTTTCATTGAGTTTTTTTCTTTCAATTTAGCTCTATTTGGTCCTTATATTTTTATTTTTTTTTCATTGAGTTCTTATATTGTTATTTTTTTTATATTCCGTCATAATTTCAATCCCTATATTTTAATATTATATGTTATTAAGTCCTTGTAAAAAATATAATTGACTCTCTATATTTTTAAATTGTACTAAAAAAATCTTCAAAATTTTCATTTTTTACCAGTTAAATCCTTATTTTTGACTTTTCTATCTTAATTATTAAAATCTTAAAATACATGTTCTTTCATTTTTTTCATATAGTTAAAATATAGGTCCTTTGTTTATAATAAATTTCTATTAATAAAAGATATATATAATATTAAAAAATAATCTAAAAATATATATAATAGAAATTCAAATTAAATATATATGATAAATATTTTTTATTTATTTTGATATAAAATATTTTAATTAGTCATAAACATTTATATACCTAATTAATAAATTTGTAATTTCTTTAATTTTTTCACAAAAGTAACCTAATAAAACTTATAAAAATGTCAAGTAATGTTATAAATATTTTCATATTTTGCTAATTGATAGATAAATTTAATAAATAAAAGTATTTATATCTTAATTATATGCATGAATTATTGTAGCTTTAAAGTCACATGAATTATAAAATATTTGGTTAATACAATTTTTTATTTATTAAATCTTTATATTTTAATTAATGATGATCTAAAATTTAAATTTACCATGTGTTCAAAATTTGTATTAGTTACATATTTAA
>CATIWM010710709.1:0-10999 GCA_949671775.1 Mallotus repandus
AATAAATTAAAAAAAATAAGACGATAAAAGTTCAATTTAGCTTGATTCAAGTTCAAGAGTTCAAAATATCCATCATTTCATTTGTAGGGAAATTTTGTTGAGTTTGTGCATCAAGTCTATGATATCCACCTGTCCAAAAAATGGAAAAAAAAATTAAGATAAAGAGATAAACATATATAATAAACTTTTTAAGTCATTATAATCACAAAAATTGACTATACTTCTCTATTTTATATGAATATTGGTATGCTTGTATAAAAAAAATTATTATAAAGGACGTGGTAAAAGAAAACACATAGGGGTATAGGGAAAGGTTGTTACCATCAAATATGAAGAGCACTTAGTTAGGATCAAACAAATCAAAAACTCAACCTGCACAACCAAATTTTTTTCAGAATTCAACTTTATATTCAAAATTCAAGATCACTTAAACACAAAGATAAGACCTTTATATAATCAACTTCAAGTGAGATGTATTTTAACCTCTTTGATGTCCTCTTGATCTAAAAAAAGTGCAACAAATATCCAAAAAAAAAAATCAGCAGCTAAAATACAAAAAAGAATTAAAAATAAATATAAGATTTAAAGTTTAAGATATTACTTTTCTTTTTCGCTTTATCCCATAAAAGGCACGTAACCAATCTTCACCGTATAACAAAACTTGAATAGTGTTTGCTCCTAAAGATGCACGATATGAATCAATGACTCTTCCCCTTGCACTAAATGTGGATTCCGAAGCTACAGTTGTGATTGGAATTGATAAAAAAATCACATGTCATCTTTGATAACACTTTGAACTTTAGAGCATTCATCTTCCACCACTCTAAGACATCGAAATTTGAATCATCTTCACAAATATGGACACCTTCATCTAAATATACATCTAATTCTGATTTCACTTGTTTAATTGATGATTCAACATTTCTAATGTAACAAAAGAATCCAGCCATCGCTCTAATTTTTCCTTTCACCCCAAGACTAGACGATTCTTTTGAATTCACACTGACCTTCTTTTTAACCACTCTTTGCTCTATGAGCTTCAACATACTCTCTATAAAGCATACGCAACATCTCACGAACAATAGTAACATGCTCAATACTATCAGCTCTAGAATAAATCAAAGTTAAATACCAATCAACCAATTGCATCTTATATCTTGGATCTAAAACTGTTGCAGCAGAAATCAGTAAATTGCAATCACCCCAATACTTATCAAACTTATCTTTCATCTTCTTAACCATTGAGTGCATGAAACCATTTTCAACCATGTATTTCTCATCCAACAATTTTTTGATATTACAAAGCTCATGAAGAAATAGATTTGATGTTGGATATTCAAAACCTACAAGAGATATATATGACACTATCAAGTTAAAATTGACAAATTTAAAATGCATGTAAATGAAAAAAAATTCTTAAATATTATTCAAGTTAAATAAATAACTAATACCTGAAATGATTTTGGTAACTTCATTAAATTCTTCTAGAAAAGAGCAAACTTCAGCTACTTTCATCCAATCCTCCTGACTAAGCAAAAATAAGTAACTCAAATCTCTCTATACATATCTAGGAAAGACATCCTTGAACTCTAAAGCAGGTGACAACATAAAATATGTTGCATTCCATCTTATGCAATAATCAAGGATAAGTTGCTTTGAAGGCAACTTTTATTGTTTCACAATATCCCCAAAAATATTCAAACGACTCTCTAACTGTATCGCATGCTTAACACTTTCCCGCACATTCTTAATTATATCTCCAATCTCAGACATAGAATATGCGCACAACATCTTACATGATATAACTTTCCTCCAAGAGGAAGCTGATTTTTGTATTGAAGATTATCTTTCAATATGCGAATAGCAACATCATTGTAAGATGCATTATCAACCATCACTGTCCAAACTTTATCTTTGATTTCCCCTTCAATCAAACACTTACTTAATGCATTCACAAATGGCAATTCCAGAATGAGGTGGGGGTATATCACAAAAATTGATAACACGCTTTTGAAGTTTCTAATTTGAATTTACAAAATGACAAGTTACAACCATTTATAAAACCTTTTGATTGGCTGATTTCCATATATCGGTTGTCACACTTACTTTATTTAAAAATTTTAGTAAGGTAGAAACTTTCTTCTTCTCCGCTTCATAAGTTGCAAAACAATCTTTTCTTACAGTTGCACGACTAATCTTTTAATAATGTGGAGTTGTAGTCTTCATCAATAAATTAAACACATTATACTCCACAAAAGAAAATGGTAGCTCATGAACCATGATCATATGAGACAATACCTCTTTGATTTTAGCTTGGTCATATTTAAAATTTTGCATCTTAGCTACCGTTTTAGACTCCGTAATAGAGGTATTGAGTGTTAGCTCCTTTTGCCCCGACAACTCCTCACACAGGACTTAAGATGCCTATTATATTAAGTTGTAGGACCACCCTTGGTATATGCAAAATGACTCTTACAATGCACGCATTCCACCTTTTGTGATTTGTCCTTAAGCGTGACTACTTTAAATTCATTCCAAACTTGGGAGGTGAACTTTCTTTTCTTTGCACAATTGGGGTTATCCTCTGTATTATCTTCAACATTATTAACCCCACCAGCGCACTTGCAGTTGCAGTTGCATTTTCCTTATTTGATGCATCCACATCCGCAGCAACAATTTCCATTGGGCTCATTTGCGAATTTTCTGGGGATAATATATTTGCAGAAGGAAGGTCTGCCATTCTATACAAAGGAAACAATAAAATAAGAAATGCAACACCAAAATAATATTCAAGAATTGCAGACCAAAACAAGTTTCCAAAAATGCAACAACAAAACAGTCCCAACAAAATACAGAAAATAAAAAACAGAAAATATATACAGCCAACAAAAATAGCAGCCAACAAATCTATCCATCTATCTATCCATCAAAAAATAAACATAGAAAATAAAGTTAAACAAATGAAACTACAGAGCTAAACAATTTAACAAAGGAAACCAAACTGAACAAACCTGGTTATCCCCAGAAGTAGCAACCAAGAAATTTGTCTTGGGACAGAAAGGGAGACATGAAAATGTAATTCGTGCCACCTGTAAAATCAAACACTTCATTTCAATAACTTAATAGTAATTTTAATGCCACATCCTGAATGGAAAAATCGGGCAAACCAGCAAAGGATACATAAAGAATGCTGGCTAGAAATCATCAAATATGCAAAGTCCTAATGCAATGCCATGGTTAGGCAAGAACTATGAGAAATAGAGACAACAACAAAATGCAAAACAAACAATAAATGCAAGATTAAAGGAAGGCACCAACCTGAATGAAGACCATAATGAAAAGGACGAGCTTTAGAAGGACAGAAGATAGTGGACGAGCTTTAAAATAATTTAAATTAAAGTATAATTTATAATTTAATAATAATTTCAAATGATAATATATTTATTTAATGTTAAATTAATACTACACAATAATATTAAAAACTAAATGAGAATAAGTGTATAATAAAATTACATTATAATTTAGAAATTAAGATCAACAATGTAATTGAATAAGTGTATAATAAAATTAAATTATTGACACGACCCAAACTCGGGAGTCATGACCGACGCTGAGGAATGAGAATTCACACAAATTTGGAACCTATAGCAAGCCTTAAACACAATTTAACATCAAACATACATATAAAAATACCTCAGAATTAAAACTTTTAATAATATAAAGAAAACTCTATATCATATCATATCATAATAAAATATTCTCAAACAAATATTCAAATACAGAATCTCAATCTAAAACAAAATCAAATACTACAACAAGATATATTACTACTGTAGTGTCTAATAAAATACAAGAAAAGTGACAGTTCAAAATTTACATAAATCGGCCGGTGAAGAAAGAGTCTAGCGAAGAGTACTATGAGAGGTCTGACATGAAAGATCATGAAAAAATACTTGAGGGGGATCAGATCTCACTGAGTGAATCATTATTATATATATACATGTAACCTAATACACATACACACAAGCTTCAATAATAATAATCGTATATTTATATTTATATAAATATACATGCAATCCACACAAATGCTTGAAAATATTTTTCGTATTTTGTTTTACTAGAGGATTGGAGCAAAACCCTAAAAGTTTTCATCCTCGAATCACATAATCCTTACTGGCCATCAGACTCACTTAGTTCCAATAACATTCTCTTATCCAATAATAAGTGGACCGGCCCCGAGATCCTTAAAGGTCCATCGAGCTACAACAATCACGCCTTTCAATAAAACTTCCATAATTCAGATATTCCATATTTCAAATCATAAATTCCACAATATCATTCAAATATCAACCTTATCATTCTAACATACTGATGAGCACACAGTCCTAGTGTAGCCCACTAGGTAGCACGTTCTACGACTATCCTCCAAAATATTTTATTCAAAATAAATAAATAATTCATCATAAATATATGCATCCATATTACGAAATTAGAATTTGTATTTAAACGTTCTTATGAAAACATATATACGCATGTATGATCATATTTATGAAATATAAATATATGCATATATAAAATCATAATAAATAATAATAAATTCATATTTATTCAAAATATGGATGTCAAAACATGAATTCTATATGTCATGCATACATATAATAATAACTCATAAGTGTGTGCTCCTCTACTCTAGTTCGGCTGGCCCGGTCCGGAAGGCCTAGTTCACGGTGCAGCTAAAAGAAAATAATAATAAATAAATAATTAGAAATAAATTCCTACTTTTATACTTAAGAGATTTTTAAAGAATGACTCGATTTAGGACCTGACTCGACTAAGATTCAAAACTTAGGATCGATCTGATATCACGTTTTACGAAAAATCTACCGAAAATTCGGCAGAGTCTCCTTTGCAAAACGAACATCTCTCTACTAAAAGTAAAGTCATTCCTGCACGCGAACACACTTCTAAAATATTCACAATTCATTTTCTCGGGTTGGACTCCCGAACTACACTTATTGGCCAACCAAGAACCAACACAATTCACAATCAATAAAATAATACAAATTCCAATAATTCACCAAAAATCATAAAAATTCATTTAAATACCACAATTCAATTTCTTTACATAATAAAAACATAAAAGACATTTATTTCCTAAATAAATAATAAAATCCTAATTTATAATTAAATTCCATTATTAAAATATAATCTTTCAAATTCTGTAATTAAATAGTATTAATTACAAATAATTATTTAAATTGCTAAAATATATAATTAAAATAACCAAAAACTCATTTAAGCTTAAAAACAATAGATAAAATTATTATTCATATATTTTCCGGAATTTACTAATAATTAGCTAAAAATAGTAAATAATTCATAAAAATTATTTTTATACAATTTATTACTCAAAAACTGTTCAAAACATAATAATTAACAATAATTTCAACTAAAATATAAAAATTACTCATTTATACTAATTTTTTTCAAAAATTCATGTTTTACATAAACCTTCAAAAATTCATAATAAAAATTTCACACATAATTTCAATAAACTTTCTTCACAAAGTATAATCTACATAATATATAGAATTTATTAAAAATATAAAAATTTTCCGATCCGGGACTGTCCGAAACAGTACCATGAATGGTAACTCCGAACTTGAAAAATTCAAAATTTTCAGAAAAATAAATAAAAATCATCTTTAGATAGCTCACAATCTCTACAACAATTAATCTCAAAGCAACTATATCAAATAAAATCAAATTCAAGCTCAAATTAACCAAAAACTTAAAATACTAAAAATCGAATTATACAAAAATGGAGTAGTTACCGGAGTCAAAACTCGAAACGGTTTAAAGATTTGAGAAGCCCGGAGGATGAGCTTCCAATAGAGACCAACGTTGCCGGCTGAGGTGGCCAGAATAGTTGCCAGCGAGAGAAAGAAATTACAGCCAAAATGAAGAGACCGAGAGGAAGAAGGAGAGAGAGACTTTGCTGGAGCTGAGGGAGGAGTACAGTGACTAATGTTACTGTTGGTAGTCCAGCGTGTGGCTGAGTAGGCGTGGGTGGCGGTGGTGGTTGACAGTTTGGGTGGTGGTGGTGTTTTGCAAAAAAAAAAAAGGAAACAATATATGAAGATGAAGAAGAAGACATAAGAGGACAAACAAAATTTTTGGAAATTTTTTTTTTTTAATAAAAAGCATAAGAGGACAAAATTTTTAAATAATTTAATTTTAAATTAAATTAACATATAATAATAACTCACTTTAATTCTCCACCACACAACATATATACACATATATATATTTACATATACATATATATATATATACACTTAATTTTTTTTAAAGTGTATTAAAATACACTAAGTCAATAACTTACATAAATAAAAATAATATTAGTAATATTAAAATAATATTCAACACCAAAAATTTAAATTAAAATTCACTAATAACCAAATATCAAAATTAATAAAAATAAAATAATTATTAACACTGCAAATCCCATAAATTTGATTTTATAATTTGTAAAAATTTGGGTTATAACAATTATAAACAACAAACTTAAGATTCATACTAAATGATAATGAATGAGATGTGTTAAGAGGGATGAGATAATTCAAATTAAATTATAAATACAATTTTATTTTTGTTCAATAGCAATACTAAATCGTTTTATAACATTAACATTAGATTAAGTGAATGAGAATGAATTAGTAAATTAGGTTAAAATGAAGCGTGACGTTTAGTAAAATAGGTCAAAATCAAAACTACATAGTTTTTATTTAATTATTTATTAATGAGATATGTTAAGAGGGATTTTTATTGAATTAGTATAAATTAAAACTAAAACTATGTAGTTTTTAGAAACCTACATAATTTTATAGTTATGGACCAATTATTTATTTTATGAAATTAAAATTATATATTCTTGTGATGAGATAATTCAAATTAAATTATAATTTTTAATTTCATTTTTATTTTTGTAACGTTAAGATTAGGTTAAGTGAATGAGAATTAATGAACTAGATTCGAGTGAAGAGTGATGTTTAGTGAATTATGTTAAATCAAAACTACGTAGTTTTGAGAAAATTATATAATTTGATGCTTATAGACAAATTATTTATTTATGAGATAGGTTAATAGGGATTTTTCGTTAATTAGGTTAAATCAAAACTACGTAATTTTATAGTTATGGACAAATTATCTAGCTATAACATGTATATATATATAATAGATTTTTGTGATGAGATAATTCAAATTAAATTATAATTTGTAATAACAATTTCAATTTTGTTTAATAATAATACTAAATCATTTTATAACATTAAGATTAGGTTAAGTGACTGAGAAGTAATGAATTAGATTCAAGTGAAGAGTGATGTTTAGTGAATTATGTTAAATCAAAACTACGTAGCTTTGAGAAAATTATATAATTTGATGGTTATAGATAAATTATTTATTTATAAGATAGGTTAAGAGGGATTTTTAGTTAATTAGGTTAAATCAAAACTACGTAATTTTATAGTTATGGACAAATTATCTAGTTATAACATATATATAAATTAAATTATAATTTGTAATAACAATTTCATTTTTGTTTAATAATAATACTAATCGTTTTATAACATTAAGATTAAGTTAAGTGAATGAGAATTAATAAATTAGATTCAAGTGAAGAGTGATGTTTAGTGAATTATGTTAAATAAAAACTACGTAGTTTTGAGAAAATTATATAATTTGATGGTTATAGAGAAATTATTTACTGCCTTTTATAGTTTTTTTTTTTGTAAAGTATATATTCTTTATTAATAACCACCTGAGATATAAAACATATTCTTATATTGATTTGATAAAAATAAAGTAATATAAAAGTACCTAAAAATCAAAATTACTTAAAAAAATTTCTTAAATTATACCTATTTAATACCACTACTTAATAATAAAATTTAAATTTATGAGATAGTAAACGAGCCTGTTCACGAGCCTGTTCGCGAGCTTACTTCACCAGCCTGTTCGCGAGCTTGTTCGCTAGCCTATTAACGAGCTTAAACGAGTCGAGTTCTAAGATGAACAGTGCTCAATTCATTTAGCTTACAAGCTTCAAAATTATGTTCGGGTTCGGCTCGTTTAACTTAATGAACGAGCTCGAGTGAGCTTTTGGCGAGCCGAACGCCAAGCTGCTCGCGAGCGGTTCGGCTCGGCTCAGTTACACCCTTATTTGGAACATTACTCCATCTTTCCCTATTTGAAAAGAGAAAATCATATTTTGTTAACCACTCTGCTGATAAGTTAGCTTTTTTGTTGATATGCTTTATTGTAACTGACTTTTCTTCTGATATGCTCTATTGTAAGTGACCCTTCCCCTATTTCTTTTCTAATCTGTTGTATTTCTTCTATAATAGCTTCCATCTCCTAATGCACTTCCTTTAGCTTACTTGTTGTAGCTTGAACTGCTCTAATTCGATTGTAGTTTTTGTTATATGCCCCTATATTTCACAAAGCTGATGGCGTTACATATTGCTGTTGACTAGACACTAATGGTGAAACACATTTTACTTTCTTGGCCTCCGCTTGAATGACTTCTCCTCTATAGTTCAGGCAAATAAAAGCTACTTTCCCTTCTGTAATTTCTTTATCATAGGCAGCATCGTTGTTTATTTCCAGTTTATCTCTCCTTGGAGGTTGCCATCTTATTTCTTCTCATTCTTGTATATTTCTCTATTGTCTTGTTGCCTCATGACCTTGTAGTCAATCTCTATAATTTTTTAAGCTCTGCTTATGATTACTTGTAGGTCTTAGTTTCCCCCTTCAAATAATTGTTTATTCCTGTGCTTCCACAGTTGCTAACAGATGCTTACTGCCAGTTCTAATCTCCTGTCTTTTTGGTCTTGTTTGAACATTTTAATAACCTCATTCCACCAAGCTCTAAATGAATTAAATCCTAGTTCTGAGGGTCTATAGTTAAAGGAAGAGCCAAACTAAACCCATTTAGCTCATGGGCACAAGAATATCAAATGTTCAAGAGTTTCCTCGGCACTTTTATAAGCTATGCATGATGCTTCAATTCGGTAGCCTCTTCTTGCTAGGTTCTTACCCATTGCAATAGAGTCATTCACACTCCTCCAAATGAATAATTTGATTTTTTTTAGAGCTTTCATAGTCCATATGGACTTCTATGTTTTCTAATTTGGACTTGTCGAGGAGATGGGGGACGTCTTTCATTGCTTCTGCTTTTTATGCTTTTAAGTAGGTTATACCCCGACTTCACTATGTACTTACTTTTCTTATCTTAGTGCCATACAAGTCTATCATTGCCTCTACTACCTATAGTTGGGATTTGTTCAATCTCCCCCCTTTCCACTTGAGTAAAGAGCTATCTAAGCTTGTCTCTATTCCATCTATGTTGTAATGGAATAGTCAAGTCCCATACAAGGTAGGCCCTATTTCTTAAAGGGGCTTTAGAGCTGATCATTAAGTCTTTCAGTTTCAAAATGCATTTGTCATTCCATATGCTCGCCTGGTTTCTCGAGATCATATTTCACCTTTATCCTTCCTGTTGTACTTCTCTTCTTTGCATCAAACTTGCCCATATCCATGATGGCCTATTCCTTTTTTTTTTTTGCTTCCATTAGTGATCTGTAGGGTAGTAGATTCTTTTAAGGAGTCTTGAACTCTACAGATGAGGATTGGTTGCAATTCTCCAGCACTGTTTTGCAAGTAAGGCCTTATTGAACAAAATTATTTCTCTAAAGTTAAGGCTGCCTTTTTTTTATTCTTTATGAGTTTTTTTCATGCTATCTAATGGATTTTTCTCTTTACATCATCTTGGGATGACAAAAATCTGTTGATTAACTGCTCAATTCTTTTTATGATAGTTTCGGGAATCTTGAATACCATCATTATGTACGTTGGAACAACTTGTAGCACTACCTTCACTAAAGTGTCCTTGCCTGCTTGAGAGAGGTATTTTGCCTTCCAGCTTTGGGTCTTTTGTGTCACTCTTTCAATCAACACATTGCACATTTCCTTTTTTAAGCACCCCCAATCCGCTGAAACTCCTAAGTATCTTGAGAGGGTTGTCGATTCTTTCACTTGTAGCAAATATAATATTTCTTTTCTCAATCTATGAGGAGTAATTGTACCAAAAAAGATACTTCATTTCCTTAAGTTTATCTTATGCCCCAATGCTTTACAATAGGAGGTTAGAGCTGACATTAAATTGATTGATTCCTCAGTTCTAGCTTTACCAAATAGGATTGTGTCATCAACAAATTGGACATAGGTTATAGCTTTAATTCTTCTATTTATTTTTTAGCCACTTATCTTCTTCTCTTCATTTTTTTTATTATCAGCCTTGATAGAACATCAGCTACCATTATAAAAATATAAAGGGACAAGGGGTCACCCTGTCTTAACCCTCTGCTTGGCTTAAAGTAGTCTTGTTCTTCCCCATTTATGACCACCAAAAAGCTAATTGTCGTTATAAATTTCATTATCAAGCTAACCCATATACTGTTGAATCCCATTCTAAGCATTACAATTTTAACAAAATCTGAATTAGCTCTGTCTAGGGGTGTAATCGAATAGAGCCGCTCGCGAGCAGCTTGGAGTTCGGCTCGTTCAAGCTCGTTTGTTAAGTTAAACGAGCAGAGCCCGAACATAATTTTGAGGCTCGAAAGATAAATGAACAGAGCTCAAACACCTTAAAGCTTGGCTCGTTAAAGCTCGCGAACAAGTTCGTTAATATGTTCGTGAGCCAACTCGCGAACATGCTCATTTATGATGTTCGTGAACAGGCTCGTGAACAAGCTCGCGAACGGGCTCGTTTAGAATGTTCGTGAGCAGGCTCGCAAACGGGCTCGTTTAGAATGTTCATGAGCAAGCTCGCGAGCGGGCTCGTTTATGATGTTCGTGAACAGGCTCGTGAACAAGCTCGCGAACGGGCTCGTTTAGAATGTTCGTGAGCAGGCTCGCAAACGGGCTCGTTTAGAAT
>CATIWM010710725.1:0-10738 GCA_949671775.1 Mallotus repandus
ACCTAAAAGAGTTTCACCAAATCACCATTAATATTAATTTAATTATTAATTAAAGTGTTTAATCAATTAATTAAAATTAATGGAATTGGATTTATGCTTTAGGCAATGATTCTAGCATATCATGAAATCTAATTCAACGAAGGGTTTGATTATTAATTTATACTTAATTAATATGAGATATTAATTAGAGTATTAAATTAATAATATATTTTGCTTCTAATTGGACTTGGATTAATGGCCTAAGTTGTTTGGGCCTAGGCCTAAAAGAGTTTCGGACCAAAAATTAATCCAAGATGTTGAGAAAGCCCATGGACCTAATCCAAGCCCATTTGTTTAATGGATTGGGCTTGGGCCAAGTGTTGGCCCAATTACTAAGCCTAAGTCCATGTACAAATGATGTAGTCAAATTTTTCATGTTAGGCATACATTATCTCTTAAGTGTATATTATTGACCATGGCAAAGATAAGGTGTATATCACATTGATATGTGTAGAGAATGTATGTAGACATAATACATGAGATGTATTAATTCTCTACATTATTCTTGGTGCACTAGATAAGTATGCAAGTTGTATACTTATCATGATGAGTTGTACACTTATCATGTGATTAGGGTTTGCTTTCTTAAGATATATATACATAACCTAAGAAATGTTCTAGTGTTAGAGTGTTTGTGTAGAGACACATAAAAGAGAGAAACATATACACAAAATAAACCTTAAGAGTTCTTGCAAAGATTGAAATTAGTGCAAGTCTTGTGAGGGTTATTTGAGAGGCCACTTGCATCTAATCCAATCTAAGCAAGAAGGTGTTTTAGTGGAGCTTTGGTGTTTTAAGCTAGAGGCCTAGCACTTGGGAGGCTAAGCATTTGATTCAAGAGTTGAACCAAAGGTATCCAAAACTTATAGAATACTTATGGGCTACATCAAACTTAGGAGTTTGTAAGTATTCTTAAACTTAGAATTTTTTAGGTTGATGTTCTTACATGTCTTTTTGATATTTAGCTATGTGTTAAATTCAAATTGGATCCTTAGGAATGAAATTCTTCATTTGATGAAGGGTTATGTTAAGTAAAATTTTTGAAATTTATTCTACTTAGGCTTGTGCTCACCATACATGTCTTTAATGCCTAAGTAGCATAACTGATTCCTTCATTATTTTCTTGCATTGCTTTTTTTATTGTACTTTTCCTTCATCCATTTGCATCTTGCCAAATTTATTAATGTATTTCTATGTTCTCTTTTCATTATTGTTTTGTCGTTTGGTTATGCTTCATGAAAAAGAAAACTACAAACATTTAGCAAGCATTTATTTTGATTTTGAGCATTGATTCTTAGTTAGCATATGTTCTCACTTCTTTTTCTTTCATTATTGCTCTTATTACAATTCTTCACAAGCATCTTTTGCCCTTATGTGCTTGAATTTTACTTCATTATTCTTTTCAGTTGTATTTTCCTATAAAACAATCAACAAAAGAATTTTAGTCATTATTGATTCTACTTTTGGATAATGATTCTTAGTTAAAATACATTCTTACTCCCCTTTTGTTATTCTATCTCGACTCTATTGATGCTTCTGGCTCTTGCTTGTTTCCATTTTGATCCATTATTCATGCAACTATACTTTTCAATAAAATAAATAGTAAACGAATTTTAGTTAGTACTTTTTTTTTATTTTTTAGACAATGATTCTTAGCCAGGGTACATTCTAGCTTCTCTTTTTGTTGACTTGACATTTATGTCGACAGGATCATGCATATTTGACCTTGCCTAGTAGTGATCGGGATATAGGTATGGTATTGGGAGTTGCCTTTCGCTTGTCATGTGGGGAGATCACTACCATACCCATTGATTTTATTGCCATCACTAGTATAAAGGTGACTTTAAATACCCAATTGGACATAGAAAGACTAGCATCAGAGCTATTGGATGACAATTTGCTGATGTTGTTGCCACTCCTCTTTGGTATGCTTTTTGACTTCCTTGATTATCTTATTTAATTATCCTAAAACGTTTGTGTTTGTGACCTCTTTATTTGCCTATTATGTTTATGCTTATGATGCATTTATTCTATGTTTATGTATGTAATGCTAGCCTTCATGGAAATGCTTGTGCATGTGAATGCTTAGTACAAAGGGGAACATTTTTGGGTTGCTCATTAATGGTAGAAAGGGAGGTATATCATTAGAGTAAGGTCAGGATATTTTAAGATTGGAAATTGCTTATTGGAATAGGATAGAGAGATTTAAGACAAAACTAAAGCAAATGTGTTTATTTGATCCAGGCATTAGAGAGTATGAATATATTGAAAAGAAAGAGCAAAAGGGTGCTTGAACTTTGGCCTTTGATCTGGGAGTTCCTTTTATGATTAATTGCTCATCTTAATTTATCTTTTTATCCCGGTTATAATTTTCAAGCATTCAATTATGTTTAAAGTGCTTTCGAGTGAAAGTGTGAGAATGTCTCAATAGATGAACAATGCATGACTTTGGGTGCAAACCTCATGCTGCACATATGGTTAGTCACCCATGCATGTGATTGGCTTTGTCAGCCAATTTTGTTATTGGTTTTTTCATTTAGGTGAATTTGAAGAATTTAGAAGGTTCTAGTAAAGTATTTTATGGTGTTTGTGCTAACATAGTGGGGTTGTTGGGTAAGATCTATTTATTTTATGTCAATTTGGTTTTTGATTTTGGGTAGTGTGTTGGAACCATGACTCAAGCTAGTTTTTGTGAGCTAAGGGATTTGGTTGTGAGACATGACTGATGTATATCGGAGAAGTCTAAAGCCTTTAAGAATGTCTTGCTTTAAAAATATTCAGTATATTTGACTTGACTGTAGCTTTCTATAAAATGCCACTCTATTATATGATCTACATAGGCACTTATTGGTTCCCTCTTTAGATCATGCAATGCAGGTATACATGTAATGTCAATTCTTCATATGCAAATGCCAATATGCACGAGGTGCTAGTGATGGAGAAAGTGTAATTATTTGGCTTTTCTTAAGTATGTTTATGGATGCATGTATGCATTGTGATGGGGATGAATATGCTACATTATAAGACTCTTGTGTAAGTGCAGTATGTAGGGAAAGTTGATGATCATAATATTTGATAAGGAGGTTCAGTTACTTTTCCAAGGTGTGCATGATACATGGAATGTTGATGATTATATTGTATGATGAAGGGAAAAGCTATCCTTTGGTAGTATTTAAGAGAATGTACGTGTGTAAGTGATCATGCAACCATAAAGTGTATAAGCAACTATGTATGCAAGTGCTATGTGCATGTGTTGAAAAAGCTAATGGTCTTTACCATTTATTTAAGATTAAAATCATTTTATTTTTGATAGTATGATAGCATGTATGGAATATAAATGATCAAATTGCATAATAGAGGGAGATATGGCATGTATATATGCACATGCAAAGTACTAATTATTATACCTCAGAATGAGGGGAGATTGTATTATTCTTCAGGGCATGTGAGCAAATGCATGTGTGCATGGTAATTGTGCTACATAATAAAGGAAAAGATAACTTATTTCTTTGAGGCTCATATGTAGATTTATGCGATGCAAATGGTTATTATGGTATCAAGGAGGAAATGGATCGTTCATACACTTATGCATAGGGTACTAGTGATTATGCTTTATGGTAAAGGATAAAATAATTTGCTTTCCTAAGGTTGCAATTCATGTTATGTGAACGTCTATGCTTTATAGGAACATGATGCCTACTTATTTCCCTAAACATGTGTATGGGTGCGTGCATGTGTATAACGAGGATATTCATGTTGTATAATGAAGCATTTGTGGAGGAGCACATGCTCATGGAGCATTGGTTACTATGTTATCTAAGGAGTATGTTAGTGTTGTATGCTCATGAAATGTTGATTATTATGCTTCATTTCATTATGTGTACAAGTGTGCATATGAATGTAATGTTATTTTAAATATTGTTTGATGTGTTCATGATGTACTGATGGTGGTGTTACATGTTAAAAAGGAAGATTTTTTATTTCTATTTGGCTTGTATGTACAAATGCATATATGCAAAGGATTTCAATGATTATGGTGCATGCTAAAATGGAAAATCATTCACTTATAGATGTATGCATGTACGAAATGCCAATGGTTATGTTGTATGAAAAAATGTGAGATTTCTTATTATCCTAGGACTTATATATGCATACATGCAAATGATTATATTTTATGAAGACAAAATAGTTGCTAATTTTTTAGCTTATGTATAGATGCATGAAATGACATTGATATAAGATGATGATGAAATCTCATTTATTTTATTATTTTACATGGAAAGCACACGTGCAATGCATGTATGCATGGAATGATGATGGTATTGCCACATGTAGGAGAGTAGCATATACTCACTCTCTAGAGGTCTAGCTTCATGTGAGATGTATATACACATGTAATTCAAATGGGTAGGTTGTATGATGAAAATAAGTGTTAGGCTTTTAAATGGTCTTTTGATTTCTGGTAGGTAAGGTAAATCACTTCATAGTAAGAGGGGTTTATTTAAAAGGTTAGGTAGAGATCCATCAAGGAGAGTAAACTAATTAATAATTCATGGCCTAAGGATATTGGGACTAGTGTTGATAGCGAGAGGACTAACTCATTTAAGGGGAATCTAGACATCTTGATGATAGTGCACTCAACTAATGGTCATTTGGGGGGCTTTAAGTTTTGGGCAAAGTGTTTAGTAGTTTATTCATTACATGGATGGTATATGTTTGAGCATATTTGTTTTGGCTTTTATTGGAATTTGATTTTAGTTTTATAAGATAGTGGTATTTTTATTGTTGGAAACACATTTGGGTCTTATTAGAAAATAGTGCATTTTGGGATTCGGTCTAGATGTTTATTTGGGAAGGCAAATTCAATTGGAAAAAAGTGGATGGGAGCTGGTTAAGGTTTTTTTTTTTAGAGGAAACACTTTTATTTAAAGTAGAATTTAGTTTAGGGTGGCTTTAGTAGGTATGTGTCTAGGCATTTTGCAATTTTTAAATGACCATTAGTAGCATTTATAGGAGAGGTTGGTGGATCTTTAGTTCACACCATTGTATGTGAAATTCAATGTGCCTTAGGTAGCATTGAAATTTAAGGAGGCTGTAACACATATGGCACATTCAATTATTGAGCATGCTACTTCCATGTACAAGGCTTTAAGTTTTCTAGATTTGCATTAGCATGTGGTTGATGCTCTTGTCACATTTTCAGAAGGATTGACTTATACTAAAAGCATACTAGCTAAAATACATATTTAGTTGCTTGTATACGAGTACTCCTTATAATGAAAGAATGGCTCATTTCAGCTAGGATAGTAAGTATTCATTTAAGCACAAGCCTTATATTATTATTATTTGATGTCATTTTTCCTTTTTTGCTTAGGCAATTTATACATCGAGCTGGGCCCTTTTATCTTTTATTTTCTGTCTTTTCTTGAAATCGACTTCTTTAGGAAGATTTTTAACCTTGATTGGGTGTGCCTATTATCTTCTTTCTCTTTTTTTTTTTACTTTTTACTTTTTTATTTATTTCGAATGAGGTTGCAATAAGAATTGAACATTTGCAATTTTAACGAAATGCTAAAGTAAACAATAACAACCAATAAATCAATGACAAACTAAAGACTTAATATTCCATCAAGATTTTTGATAAACCACATAAACATTCAATAATACTCATACCACTAGTAAAATATTAAAATAAGAGTTAATTATTCTTATCTAGCTATTACATCCAAAAGGATTTTATTGATCTCTTAATTCCAATCACTTCAGTCCTACTTATTCATTAAATTCATAGAGGATAGGTTCCCATGGTTCCCCTTCACCTTCCACTCTTATGAGGATTAGATGTTGGGTTCTAGAAGGTAGGTGGATTTTGTAAAGCAAGTGCTTCGTTGCTTCTTTGACATTCAAAGAAAGAGGGAATTATATATGCTTTTAAAGGTAGTTATGGTGTGGCTAGATAGTTGGGTAGTGATTTGTTTTTAGTGTGGGTACATTTTGGTAGCTAGGTTTAGGGTCAATTTTTATAATAGGATGTTCTTCAGGGTCTTTAATTTTTTTTTTTTTTGGAATTAATAAGGTTCTGAACTCGATTCCTTAGGGTTTAGCAATTGTTAGTTATATGGTCAGGCATTTGATGGAAATGGCAATAAGGGTTAATGTTAATATTTAAAGATAGAGGGTTGGATAAAGGTTTTGGTTCAAAAGGTTTTAAAAGGTATCTTTATTGAAGTGCTTGTAAGATTTTGGAAAGGGGCTGGTTGAGCTTTGAAAATTTATGTGGGTCAGTGGGCAATCAACTATAGGAAATTCCAAGAGCTTTAGATATAATGGATTATGATCAAGTGATCTCTAGTTACCTATTTTTAGACATTAGTTTCATTAAGCATAGGGCAATAAGGATGCTTGGAGTGATCTTGCAAGGGCTTATTTATGAGCGTCAAAAGTTAATTGAAGCATTTGGTCATGGTATTAGTATTCCCTGACTTAGACTTGATGTTGGCTAATCTTATAAGTTAACTATTGGATCTCTATTGCCAATTCAGATTTGGTTGCACTAGTTGACCTGGAAGGGGATTACAAATGTACTTCTTGATAAAGCTCATAATTTTCTTCAATATCCTCAGTTTTTCTCATGAATTCTTTCCCTTTGTTTAACTCTAAATTAGGAGTGCCAGGTGTTCCTTTGTCATTACCACTAAAGAGGATTATCTCACCTATAACGTTTAGGGTTTGATTGATAGAGTTCTTGATTTTAGTTTGAAAGATTTTCTTGATTTCAGCTTTAAGCTACCATTAACTATAAATCTTTTTATATGCTTTTGGAGTAGGTCACTGAGATTTTGATTCGTAAATTGCTTGGCCATTATGGATCCTAACCATTGCTAACGTTTCTTGAGAAACAGATTTAAGAGGCTATTATGAGGTTAATATAGTTATTTGAAATGTATGCATGCAATGTTATGTAAAAGAATGAGGTTAGCATAAAAAAGAAAGATGTTAATGAATGTATATTATGTTATGTGCTGCAAAGGAACATGGTTAGCATTTGTGTATGGCATATTCATGTAGAACCTTGTTAGGAGTGCATTTTGACTGCAAAAATATGCATTAGTGATGCATGTGTGCACACACACACACACACACATATATGTATATATACAACAAAAGAGAAAATCTTAGTACATAAATGCAAAATGAGTTAGTGAGAAAGGAAATATTATGCATGCATTTCACGTTATGAGCTATAAAAAGCAAGCATTGGCATATATGCACGACATGCTAATGCACAATGTGCAATGTAATTTGGCTGCAAGAAAACATGAGTTAGAATATAAATCCTATATGCATGTATGCATGAAAAAGGAAAAAAATGAATAAAAGAGGTTAGTGTAAACATGTAAAATGAACAAGCCAAACACATGCATTCACAGCCTTCTAGCGTTATCTCTCCACGTATTGAAGTCTCTTGCTTGGGTGAGTTTCAATCTGCAAGTCATGAAGGGACTTTAGACCCTTGCTTAGACTAGGTGATATCGACTTGCTTTGATAAGAAACAAATGGTCCGCCGTGAGTTGAACTTTTCTAGTAATCATGGAGAACATATAATGTCAATGTAAAGAACATTTTGTTGGGTTACAAATGACATCTATATCACTTACACGTCCGTTTGTAATAGCTATGAACCAAATGGGAAGTCTAATTTCATGTTAATTATATTGACATTTAATATGTTTTCCATGAAACAAGGGAAATTAATCAAATGATTAGGGATACATGATAAAATTGCTAGATTTTGAGCACTAATTTGCTAGATTTTATATGTCTAGAGTCTAGGTCAATAGTGAATATTAACATGTTTTAGGTGAAAATTGTTAAGTCCAAGTTCTTAGGAGAATTTATAATTTTGTAATTTTTTTGTTAATTTTTAGTTGCATTTTATATTTTTCTTTTGTTGTTAAAGTAGGTTTGCTCTTCATTGAGTAAGTGTTGATGTGCAAGAGAGAGGACCTAAAGTTAGGAGCTCAATTCATTATGAAAGAGGACAAAAATACAAACTTCAAGATGAAGAGGGGCTGCACAACTGTGTGCAACTAGAAACATAGGCACGCTTGAGTTATGCATTGAAAATCGACAAAAGAAGAAGGTTAGACATGGTTGTACAGAAATGGGCACACAGCCATGCCTGAGAGGACCAATTTCAGAGGAAGTGGAGTCCCACAACTGTGTGTAATTCCCGCACAGCCGTGTGCGAACAGTTGGAATTTTTTAAGAAATGTTGTATTTAAGGTTTTTTGGAAGGAACGACATAAATAGTCTTATTTTGCCTCTTTAGGAGAGGTTGTCAGTTTTAGTTTAGTTTTCTTTATTAAAAAATAATTTAACTTTCATTTTTTTTACTGCTCAAGTGATTAAATCAATTTGGATCAAGAGTGGAAGATGCAAGTGTTAAATTTCAAACATTATTTTGAACAAATAGGAATCGAAAGGAGTTTTTCTTCCATTGTTCTTCTTGATATCACTTTATATATTAATTTTTTTCTTCTTCTTATCCAATCTCCATGAGTGGCTAATTTAGTTAGTCAGGGTTTTTTTATGCATGACTCATTATAAACTTAATGAGTAATTAACTGATTCATATTCCATGATTGTTATTGAACCTAATACTTTCATTGGACTGATCACCCATTGAATTGATTTAGACAATAAGGTTAGATTAAGAGATTAATTCTATTAAGAACAAAATAACTATCTATTAAGTAAATTAAATTAGTTAAGAGACAGTTTAATTGTTCATATTTCTATAAAAGCTTTGCTTTGAAATTGAATATGATTAATTGCTTGAGTTAGTGAGAGTTAAATAATTGGATAATTGTCATAATCAATTAATTATGAGAGTACTTGAGAGAGACTTTCATAGTTCAAAAGATGTTTTGAAAATGGAATGGAATTCATAATTGAGAAGGAAGTTTACACAATTTCTAGAGAGTTTGAGCTAGGGATAAAAACCCTAACATTTATAAATTTATTGAATTCTAAGAACAGTTAATTGTTTAATTTTGGTTTTTGCTTTCATTTCATTTATTCAAATATATTGATTGTCTAAACAAAATGAATGCTGAAAGTAATTGAATAGTTAGTTCCAAAATCCCTGTGGGATCTACTTGGATGACTTCTTGTGTTTCTAGATTCTAGACACCAAATTTTTTGTGTCATTACTGGGGATTTTGTTGGATTAATATTGAGAAAAAATTGGTATTGTTTGCTTTAGATTTCTATTTATTTTATTCTTTATTTTTCCTTCATTTTGTTAAATTGTCTTTTTAGGAACTTATGTTGGTGTATGCGCACAACATGAAATATAGGCAGACATGATGAGGTTTTTTATATCTTTTGATTCAAAAATCAATAGAACCATCCACATGAGACTAAGGAGGTAAAGGAATAGAATGAATGGAGGTGATGACAAAGTTTTGGATGATGGAGTTACTGAGCAAGCTTCACCACCTACTCGGCAACCTAATATTCAGAATAGAAAAAATGTACAAAGGACAATGAAGGAATTTTTTAGTCCACATTTGCAGGGAGATCAAAACCCTATTGTTAGACCAACATTTGATGCTAATAATTTTGAAATTAAGCCGACCATGATTCTGAATCCCCAATTCAGTGGATTCTTGCATGAAGATCCAATAAGCCACATGACTAGAATTTTTTTGAAGTATTGTTATACATTCAGAATGAATAGGGTCAACCCAGAAGCTATCAAACTGATACATTTTCCTTTCTCACTCATGGAAAGAGTAAAAATATGGTTTACTAGTTTGCCACCCAACTCCATTAATACATGGCAAAAGATGCATATTGCATTTTTCAATAAATATTTTTAAAAGTTTAAGGGCCAAATTAAATTTTATTTCAACTTAAAATTATATTGTAAGTTCAGGACTATATAAAATTTTTAATTTTCTAATTAATCTATTTAAAGGTAAATTAAATTATAGGATGCAATAGTTTAAACAGAGCTCCACCAAATTACATGCACTTTTATAGGACATTTGAATATATATATATATATATATATACACACAAATGTCCTACAATTTAATTTCATGAATACGTTAGGGTTTCCATAAAAGAGTAATAAAAAAAAAGTGATAAAATACAACCTAGTAACTTTCTTTCTGTTTATTGCTCAGTCTTCTAGTGCTCTAATTTGTAGGTGGTTTTTTTTTATGCGGGTTTTGGAAACCCTGCCAACATCATCTGACGTATTCATGAAATAACTCAGTACTGAAATTTAAATGATAAAATACAACCTTATATATATATATATATTGAAATGTTCCACAATTTAATTTCATGAATACGTCAGGGTTTCCATAAAAGAGTAATACAAAAAAAAATGATAAAATAATTGATAAATAATAATAATAATAATAATATTATTATTATTATTATAAAATTTTAGTCTTATTTTATTATTACATTTTTATTACTTTAACATTAAAAATTATAAAAGTTAATACTATATTAGTATACATATTAGATTTTGCATTTATAATTTCAAACTATAAATAATTTTAAGTGTCATAGATAATTTTACAAATTAAAAATAATTTATGAATAAAAAATTTAATATTTCAAAACTACTAAATTTATTAGTGAAATTAAATTGATATATTAGTACAATATATCATTA
>CATIWM010711069.1:0-13933 GCA_949671775.1 Mallotus repandus
CTATTAACTCGCGAGTGAGAGTGTGTGTCATTTGTTGATTCGTCAAAACTTGGATGACTAGGCTTATTAAAGTTGATTAAGGATGTTAAATGACAATAAAACCCTTACTAACATAAAATCCCTAATTTTAACAAAAATGAAACCCTAATTAACGAAAAAAAAAAGTTGTCTTCTTGCTCTTTCCCGTTCTTGTCTTTCTCTTCTCCATTTTTGTTCCGTTCTTCTCAAATCTCAACCTCGACAAAAAAAAGCGACCTCATTAATGTTTGAACCTTCTACTGCAACATCCTACCTATCTCCAACTACAGCCAAATCTGAAAAAAAAGCTACATTGTTCTTTTCTGCACTTTATTCCTCTTGTCTTCTAAAACTATTGTTTAAAGTGAAAAGATGATTCTTTTCTATTTTTTAGGTGGTAGAAAGCTTGCAAAAGTCACTTGTAGACCAGTGACTTGTCTGAAAAAGATATGGACAACAAATTTTTGAAACTTATCTCTATTTTGAATACTGTGTATGTATGCCATTTTCGTAAAAAAAAAGGTGAAATGTGCTTTGGTGTGGTCCTAGTTGTCTAGTTTAAAAATGGAATAAAGAAAATGTAAGCTTTGTCATTTTCATTAATGGACAATGGTTGTTGGATTTTTAATTGCATGCATTTACAAGTACATGCGTTTACAACAAAAAATTTAGCTTTTTGTTGATTTGGGTAAATATGATTGTCACAAGCATGGATGATATTTTGGTGAAGCTTATTTATCACCATGAAGGTAAATTTGTTAAAGGTAAATTTGTTAAAGGTAAATATGAAGGGGAAAAGTTACCGTTGCTGATGATGAATTTGATGTTGATTTATTGTCTTATCCTAATTTGTTATCATATGTACTAGAATTAGGATATCCTAATGTTGATGGTCTATACTACCAATATGGTAGTACTGGTGCCTTTATCATCTTAATAGATTATGCAACTGTTAAAATTGAAATATAAAGATGAACTGCACTTATTTATTAACCACATAATCAATAAAGATACAATCCTAGATGAAGTTTTCCAAAAACAACCTTTTGTTCAAGTTGGGAGACGGGTTGATGACACTAACCTTCAAGTGGAGGGTGAGGTTCAAGTAAGGTGAAGGGTTAAGCAATGTAGGGTTTACAGTGACGTTCAAACTGACAGGGTTATGGAGTGTGAGGTTCAGTCTGACAGGGTTGATGAGGGTGAAGTGCTAATTGAGAGGGTTGAGGATGAAGAAGGAAATCATCAAACATTTGATGAATTCCTTGTGCTTGTGAATTTATTAACAGATGATGAACTGCAGGCAGCTAGGAATAAAGTGAGGGAGTATGGAAAAAGAACAAAAACACAGTATCTAGATGATGAGGTAGAGAAGCAGGTCCCTGTAAAAGTTGTTGGGGATGGGAATGATATAGAAGAGAGTGAATAAGAACAAGATGATGCAATTGGAGGTAGGTCTGATTCAGAACATGCTAATAGCTCAAAGTACATTGACAGTGATGACTTGGCAAGCTATTATATAGATTATGATAGGAGTTTTAGTGATGATGTATTGAGAAAACCTAGTTCTAAGGTTACATGATCCAAACACTCAAATCCCTGAATTATGTATAGGTATGGTATTTGACAGTGTGCATCAGTTTCGATATGTTGTAGCTAAATATGCTGTCATGAAGGGAAAAGGGGTTCACTTTGTAAAAAATTAACCTCATTAGGTTAGGGCACACTCCAAGAAAAATTGTCCTTGGGTCTTGTTTACTGGCACCCAAAAAAAATGAGGGTGTATTTATTGTTAAAACTTACCACCCTAAACATACTTACACCAGAGAGAGTAGAAATAAAATGGCCACCTCTAATTTTCTTGCCATTTTATTGAAGAATGTCATTGTAACACACCAAAAGATGGAGCTGAAGGAGATTGTACAACTTTACAAATTTGAATATAAACTTAGATTATGCCATTCAGTTGCTAGGAACACCAAACTTAAGACAATGAAATAACTTGAAGGGGACTTTAAAGAGCAATTCGCATATTTGCATTATTATGTCCAAGAAGTAGTTGTGTCTAACCCGGGGTCAATATGTATAGTGAAGTCAAACAAAGATAACTTGGAGAATTTAAACCTGTTTAAGAGGTTTTATGTGTGTTTCAATGGGTATAAACAAGGGTGGATTAAAAGTTGTAGGCCGGTGATGGGACTGGATGGTAGTTTTTTGAAAGGGATGTGTAAAGGACAAATCTTGAGTGCCATTGGAAGGGATGTGAACAATCAAATGCTCCTTATAGCTTGGGCAATTGTATCAATTGAACACAAATACAATCGGGCATGGTTTTAAGATGCTTGAAGTTTGATCTTCCTCTCGAAAATGGATAAGGTTATACCATCATATTCGACATGTAAAAGGTTAGTAATCAGTCTCTTATCTGGTTAATATTTCATTAAATTTTGTTTATGAATTATTTCATTTCAATGCATTGACGTATTTAAGTAAATAGTTGATCAAATAGGGCCTTGATGCTGCAATACAAGACAAATTGCCTCAAGTTTACCACAGGATGTGTGCTAGTCATATATATATGCTGTATAGGCTAAAAAGTGGAGGGGAGATGATAGGAAGAATGCTTTTTGGGCTATTGCAAAGTCTACTTTCAAGGATCAGTTGGATAGTAACATGGAAGATGTTGATAAATTGGGAGTTTGAGCTATGGATGACTTGACTCATTATCCTCTACATCAATGGTGCAAGGTTTTCTTCGCTTTTGAATCCTATTGTGATGTGGTCTCTCTTTCTCTTGGTATAATGATTTCAATGGAGAAGATGGATTTGAAATCTCAAATACATATAATGCTGCAAATACATACACAGTGCATCTTGAGAAGAGAACTTGCACTTGTAGAGAATGAGATATTACCAGAATCCCTTGCCAAGATGCAGTCTATGCTATTCTAGCAATTGATAAAGTTCCTAAAGATTTTGTTGCTCATTGGTATTAAAAAAGAGACTTATATTCAAGCTTATTCCTGTGCGTTGCAACCAATGAGGGGGAAAGATGTATGGGATAACACTGGCAAAGAGGCAATTCTGCCATCTGCAGTTAGGAAGCTTCCAAGTAGACCTAAGATAAAGAGAAGAGTTGATAAAGATGAAGTTAAAAAGGTTGGCAAATTGGCAAGAGTTGGTTTGGTGATGACTTGCAAACTTTGCAACAAAAGTGGCCACAGTATTAGGGGTTGCCTAAGTAGGAAAAATGCCACTCAGGTAATGGTTAATTTTTTCTATCTGCAAATTGCATTTATTATTTTGATGTAAGCTAAGTATTTAACAGTTTGAGTAAATTTTGTCAGGCTTCAACATCAACTAGGAAGACAAGTCGACGATCTTCGCTTAAGGGGGCTAACATGCATCAATAACAAATAGCTTCTTAGGCTAAATCTGAGTTTCTTAATGATTACTACTAGAGCAGCAGAAAAAGAACAAGATAGTCAGGTAATTCATATAATTTTAAATTAAGTTAATCATTCTAACTTAAGTCCTTGGTTGCTGGATAACTTAATTATACTATAAAGTTTATAAAGGTGTGCTTATTTGGTGTAAATTGTAATGTATTTTATTTTTATAGCTAGTGCTCAAACTAGAAGGTCAGTTGGATGTAGTTTGGATGGTGGCCAATGTCCACCTCATATCACAGTTAGAAATCAATGTTCCAGTGTGTCAGGGGCTTCAGGTGGGTTTGAAACTCCACCAACCACCATGAATACCAGGTCTGGAAAACAAACACAAACAAGAAGCAAACTGCCATCTTGGAAGACTTTTCGTAAGAGCAAAGGGATTCAAATAAAACAATGCTAAGTCAATGGTAACTCAGGCTGAAGTTAATGATGACAACATCCAAGTTTATTTTTGTATTAGAACTCTTATTTTGTATATCATATTCCTGTTTTGGGAAAGCAACTATCATTAGAGGTTGGGATGTTGTTATTTTGATCTTAAAACTTTAATTTCATCTTTTTGTTACAACTTGCAAACTGATCTCAAAGTTCTTTTTGTATATTCTTAAGATATATTATCAATGAACAAGACAGTTGTTATGTATTACAGTTCAAACTTATCAACCCACTTTTGATCTACTGTCATGTAGGTGTTATAATTTTGATCATTTAAAATGCTTAAAGTAACATAAAGCATATCACAAAGATATACAATTTATGGGTTCATAATTGGATAACATTAAACACTTTCCATTACTGAGCATCAAATTTAATACATAACACTACTAATTAGGGGGTTAACCAGTTAGCTCTGAAAAGTTAACAACAACAGAAGAGCCAACTATTTAGCTACCAGCTACACTTAGCATCTATTTATCACTTCATTAGTTTGATCACTAACAAACCAAATACAATATAAAATGCAACTCTGTAAAAATTCCTGCTTGCTTTGATGTGTTTTACTTCTTGCTTCACTTCAGTCATTCCAAGTTCATAACAGTGATTTCGTTCTTCAATTCGTCAATCTGCTTCAGAAAAACCAAAGCCCTATAGTCATTTTCACAGTTGACCCTCAAATTTTGCAGGTGCATGTTCAAGGCTCTCAACTCATTGGCCATGATCATGGACCTCTCATTAATCCATTCATCATGCCATTTGAAGAACTCACAATGACTTCCCTGAAATTCATTAAATCCTAAATCATTGTAAAGAAGAAAACCCCACTTTTTCAAAACCCTAATTTGAGAAAGCAAACTATTTTACCTCATGAGGACACCTCCAAAACTTCCTTCCTGGGTTATTTTTGGTCCTTGAAATCATCAATCGCACGCGATTTTCACAATGATAATGAAGTATAGCTTGCTTAAATATTGATTGACCAAATTTCAAGTTAAGTGTTTCCTCTCTGTTTCTTCGAACCCCACTACTACTTCCTCCTCTACTCGTATTTCCTACTTTACTCGTACTTCCTACTTTACTCGTACTTCCTACTCCACTGTTTGTCGCCATTGATGCAAATAGGCAAGAAAAAAAAGAGTGATAATGATGAACAATAAGGGACAAAACTGAGAGTTACGTTAGTTCTTAAGATAATGAGAGATGAGTGTTAGGTTAGAGGTTGAAGAAGACATATATTAGTTATTCAAATGCCTAAAATGTCCCTCACTATTATTAAACCTTATGTTTTAATATGCCACATGGAAATAAGGTCTATCCCACGT
This sequence comes from Mallotus repandus, assembly GCA_949671775.1. Taxonomy (NCBI): domain Eukaryota; kingdom Viridiplantae; phylum Streptophyta; class Magnoliopsida; order Malpighiales; family Euphorbiaceae; genus Mallotus; species Mallotus repandus. The sequence continues at coordinate 5,228 of CATIWM010711069.1, forward strand.
GGTAATTTATTAATAAAATATAGGGTACTTAACACCGTTAAATTATTTGGTCAAATTGGGGCTCAATGTGTATGTAAATAAAATAATAGGGGCTTAATGAAATGCAATAAAATAATAGGGGCTTAATAGAAAAAAATACTATAATTCAGGGGGTTTAAAGATGGATTTTACCTTTAATTAACAGTCACGGTGGAAGATAAAGATGCTGAAGCGTCATGGCCGACATTAGAGGTTAGAGCCTTGCTACTGCCATATCAGCCATGTTCACGATGCACTGTCCCCAAAATTTCCATTTTTTAAAAGACCATCCTTTAGTTTTACAGTATAAATTTCAACTTAATATTTATTTTTAGGGGGCGTTTGGTTCATACTCTGGAATCGGAATCGGAATCAGAATGGGAATGGGAATGAGAGGGAATGGAAATTTGAAGAAGGTGTTTGGTTTCACTAAGGAATGGTAATGAAAATGAAAATCAAATATCATTTAACAACTAAAATTTCTTTAATGAAAAAATATTCTCTAATTATTTTTAATATATAAAAAATTAACATTATAATTATTTTTGTATATTAAAGTTAAAATTAAAATTAAAATTATGTATTATAAAATATTTTTATAAAAATATTATTATTATTATTTTAAAAAAATTATAAAAATTATTTACTTTTAATAATATTTTTATTCAAATATTTAATGCATATTTTTTATTAATTTATATGTTTTATTTATAAATTTTAAAGAATAAATATTAATATTTAAATATTTGACCAATTTATAATTGATTTGACTTGATTCAAAAGGGAATTAAAAGTCATTTCTTAGAAAAAAAAGGGGAATGGTGATTCCCATTGATGGGGGAATCATATTCCCTTTCCCTTATTAATTTTAGCTAAACAAACACTAGGAATCGGAATCGTTCATTCCGATTCCAATTTCCACCCTTAATTTTTACCAAACAAATGCACCCATAGTATTTGAGAAGTTAAAACATATCCTTTCATATATTAATTATGCTTAAATATTTTAAAATTTTAAAAATCAAGCTCAAAATAATAGAGAATAAAATACATCTATTATGTATGTATATATATCTCTACAAAAATAATACTCCATCATTGTTTTAAATACTAGAAGCTAGTTAATAATACTTTTAATAAACTAAATACTGATGGAATCAATGGACATGGGACGTTTGTCGCTTTAAGTGATATCACAATGTCTTAAATTTGAATCATAGTGTATACATTCGTTTTAAATTAATTATTGGTAATTTTTTTTTATCTTTATAAACTAAACTGAATAAGTTCAGTGGATTTGTCTAAAAAAATTTAATAAAATCTTATACTTTTCAAAAAAAATAAAAAATAAAGATTCGTGGACTTACTTAGATGTATTTAATTAGGATTTTAAAAGATTTTAATTGATTTCAAAAATTAGGTGGTATTCAATTAGAACTTTTTAGGACTCCATAAAAGTGAGGCGGTTTTCAATTAAAATTTGGATAAAGATTTATGTAGTGACTAATGACGCAATGACCAAAATGCCCCCTTTATTTTATTTTTTTCATTTTATTATTAAAAAAAAATTTACAAGTTACGGATGTTTAAATTCTTACACGATGGGTTCATCCGTGTGCAATTAGGCTTTTGATTAAATTTTTTTTTATAGACTACATATGTTTAAATCCTTGCACGACGGGTTCATCCGTGTGCAATTTACATTTTAGATTTTTTAAAAAATAATTTACAGATTATGGGTATTTAAATCCTTACACGACGGGTTCACCCGTGTGCAATTTAGGTTTTAGAGTTCAAAAAAAAAATTAATTGAATTTTTAAAAAAATAAAAAAAATGAAAAGGAACATTATGGTAATTTGTCGCAACTCGTGATGTCGTGAGTTGCGACATGTATCATCGCCCTTAAAATTTATAATGACTTAAAAACAAGTCTCTAAAAATTAGAAGGTATTCAATTACAACTTTAATAGAGTCTATAAAAGTAGAATAATATTAAAAAAGTCATTAACTTTTATAGACATTTGACTTTTATGTGCTTTTGTAAACTTTTTATATAATGTTATGCATAAATATTTTCTTTCTCTCACTCTTAAGATTTCAATGAACTTTGAATATCTTTTTGTAGTTTGACTTATAAATAGAAAATCTAAAAAATTATCGTTCACCCTTTCTCAAGACTTTGAATGACTTATAGCTATTTCAATTTATTTTCACTTTTTATATATATTTTTTATTTTTTATTATATATATGTTAGGTAAATATTTTTTGGTAGATTGTAGATTTCCTAATCGACTTCAGTTTTTAGTTCCGTTTTGAGATTTTCGCTATAATTTTCAAGATTTTCACAGTTAAAGTCGTTATCATAAAACAACTCTTTAATATTTTTTATTTAAAATTAATAAAATTAATAAAATAAATATCTTAATTATTTTTAAAAAATTAATTAAAGACATCCACTTTTAATAATTATTAAAAAATTTATTTTTATTATATGACAAAAATTAATTTATTAGGTCAAAATATATATATTAAAATCAATAAAAGTTGTCCAATGTCAATAAAAGTCATACAAAGTCTTTCAAAATAAAATTTACAAAACTCATTAACAAATTCATAAACTCTGTAAAAGTCTTCAAAAATAAAGTTTATAAAAGTCATTAAAAAAAATTTAGACTCTGCAAAAGTCATTCACTTAAAAAAGTCTATAAATATCTGTAAAAGTTTTAATTGAATACACCCCTTACTTTTAAATAAACTTATCTTTACTATTTTTTAAATGTTACATATATTGTTATATTATTCATAATTTTTATCACATCACTATCAAACAAACCACAAATTCATGTAAAAAATATATATTACAAATATACTTCACATAATAATCGAACCAAAATCTTACTGTTGGGGTCTCAGTGCAATTGTCAGTTTATCTTTACTATTAGATTAATATATCTTTTTATATAGTGTATTTTAATTATGAACAAAATATAAGTAATTGGCTTGTGTGCTGAATATTATACAACAATTTTTAATGAGCAAATTGAAGGGGAGGACCAAAAATGTTTTATAAATAGAGGAAGGTCCATAATAATGGAGCAAAACTTGTGTTTTAAGAGAGAGGAAGAAGAAATTCAAAAAAATAAAAAATAAAATAAACACTATGTATTATAGCTCTGCAAATTAATGCCAAATTTACCTATAAATACATTCACAACCCTCCTCTCTCATCCTCTATTGAACGTAGTCTTGAAGTCTCCAGTGGGAAAAATTTAAGAGTAGTGAGGGAAGTAAGGAAAAAAAAAAAAGCCATGGCTGCTGCAAGTACTGCAAATGCTAGCAATGCTACACCAAAATTCTTGATTGTTGACCCAAAAAAGGGAAGGAAAAGGGACATATTAAAGTATTTGGTGAGGAAAGATTTAAAGAGTGGAATGAGTTTCTTAGATAGTTCAGAGGAAAGTGTTAAAGGTGGTGCAGCAGTTGATCATAGATGGACTTTACTGGTTTCTATTATCATCGGAAGGTTTCTTGTCTTCATTTATACACCAATGAAGTACTTTGGCTATATTAATGATTTCTTCCTCAATCTTATCTCCCAAAATGGTGGCTTCTTTGGCATACTCCACAACTTTTTCCATGGTATATACATACATACATACATACATATATATATATATCATTTCTGAATTGATGAATGTTTACAGAATTATCATCAGATTTCTGTACATGATGGCATTTTTTAAACTCGGTCACAGGAAACTTGAAGATACCGCGACGAGGAACAGAGAATTTTATAAGCACTATTGGTCAATTGGATGGGAGGATAGATCTATACAGGACTACAATCTTGTCTGAGAAAGTTGATGATTCTATTACTACTGATGTCAACATTAAAGCTGGTATGGGTAATCGATATCTCATGGATCTTTGTATCATGGCAGCCAAGCTAGCCTATGAAAATAAGAAAGTTGTTCAAAATGTCGTTGATCTTCACTGGAAGGCAAGCACTGACCCCTTTTTCTTATTTTTTCTCTAATTCGATTAAATCTTTATTTTTAATGATACTTTGTTCAACATGATCTAACTCAATCATTTGATTAAAACAGATGCATTTTGTGGGCTTCTACGATTGCTGGAATGGTGAGAAATTGAAACCCGTAACCTCATGTGAGGCTGCGAGTATGAGTTTTGACACACTGTTCTTGAGTCAAGAACATTGTGTCAAAGCTCATTAGAGAAATTTTCAGTTTTTTTTTTTTTTTAATTTTTTGATCCTGTGATTAATTTTGTTTTTTTTTTTTTCATGTTTTTTTAATAGAGTTCCAAAAGCAAAGCAACACTCAAGTGTTCATATGTTGCGACAAGCCGAAAGATGCGAACTTGATAGTGGTGAGCTTCAGAGGAACAGAACCATTCAACGCACAAGATTGGAGTACTGATTTTGATTTCTCTTGGTATGAGATCCCAAAAGTTGGAAAAATCCATATCGGATTCTTAGAAGCTCTAGGCTTGGGTAGCAGAAATTATGCTGCCAGTTTCGAAACTCACCTTCAGAAGAAGCACACAAATTTCTTCCACTTAAATGGTGAATCTGAAATGACAGTGATGGAATGGGCAAAGAAGAGTGCGTACTACACAGTGTCTTTGAAGCTTAAGAACTTACTAAAAGAACACAATAATGCTAAATTTGTAGTCACTGGACACAGTTTAGGTGGTGCACTTGCTATATTGTACCCATCAGTGCTCGTTATGCAGGAGGAGACAGAGATGCTGCAAAGGATGCTGAACGTTTACACATTTGGGCAGCCGAGAATTGGTGACATGCAGCTTGGGACTTTCATGGAGTCCCATTTGAACAACCCAGTTACTCGATACTTCAGGGTTGTTTACTGCAATGATATGGTTCCTAGAGTTCCTCCTGATGACAGGATTTTCGCTTTCAAGCATTTTGGAACATGTCTTTACTACGATAGCCGCTATTTTGGACGAGTAAGTACTACTTATTGTATATATTTTTTTATTTAATACTGTCTTTTTGGTAGTCACATGCATCCCACTATTTTGGGTTTAAGCCTGATGGATTTATTGCTTAAGGAATTCAAACTCATGCGACCTAAGCTAACATGCATTGGTTTATTGCTTTTTCTTGAACTTCTATTCAGTTTTTAGCGACACATATGAATTGATATATTTTTAACTTGTTTCCTTCTAAAGTTTGTGGATGAGGAGCCAAACAGAAACTACTTTAGCCTGAGATATATGATTCCAATGCGAATGAACGCATTATGGGAACTCTTCCGAAGTTTTATGATTAGCCACACACACGGACCAGACTATCAGGAAAGTTGGTTTTGCAAGATTGGAAGGCTAACAGGACTGATGCTGCCTGGTGTTGCTGCTCACAGTCCTGTTGATTATGTTAATTCAGTTAGGCTTGGAAGGGAGAGAGTAGCTCCGTTGGTATCCTTGAAAAGCTTCGCTCGTAAATTATAAGATGGACCATTGCAGTATCACTGCTTTTCCTCAAGGATCATTGATTATCATTAAGGTCAACATATATCTTGGAAAAAGACATTAACATATATATATATATATATAGGCAAATAATTAATAAAAGGGTGCAGTTTATGTTTGATCATAAGGGCAAGAGATTCCATCTGCAACCTTGTTATTGGGGGTGGTTTTATATGTATTTTCTTATTATGCCGTTCAATAAAAAGCCCAATGGTGGTGGTGGGCAACATGAATTATATAGGTGGTGTATTTTTTTTTTAAATCCACCTTGATACTAATTTGATTTAATTCGAATAAAACTATAAACACAGTAAAAATATCACAATAACTAATTCAATAAAACTATATATATATATTAAAATTCGAATTCACTAAATTTTAACTAATCCGATTTAATCTGGATAAAATTATAAAAACAGTAAAGATAACTTAATAACTAATTTAAACAAAAATAACTCATTTCAACATTCATATTTTTTTTATCGCCTATATATGGAAATGGATTATCAATGAATGAACTAATCTTATGCATTACTCTTAGGTCTTGAATGAACTTATCTTATGCATCATGAATATGATAAAGTTATAATGGGTAAGATTTACCTTCTTGATAGAGATATTGCAATAAACAGCTGAATAATGCAAATTGTGCGGTTTACCGTTGCTTTTTAAATAATTTTACTGTTGAATATAAAATGATTTATATATATCTTAACAATTTAATGTTAATAAAAATATAAACGAAAACTAATATGATTGCTTATTTTAAGCTATGATAAATTTGATTTCAAATTCTATCATTTGAGAACATTTTTATCCCCATAAAAAAAAATTAAGATCTATTTGCAACTCAACTCTGTTGGAATTTGAAAAAATTATATAATTTTGGATTGATTATATACATATATATATATTTATTGCCTACTTTGGAGAGTACACTCCATAAGTCTATATTCAAGTCATAACAAGTAATATAATAACAAGTAAAGTATCGTCCCACGAGCATTGAAAATCAATCACCTACTAGTTCTAATTAATTTTGTTTTGAGTTTACAAATAACTTGGATTTAAACAAATATGAAAACTAAACCACCAATCAAATAAAACAAACACTAAGCTAAGTAACTGGAAAAGAAAAATGTTGTTAGAAATTTGAATCACCACATAATCAGTAAGTTAATGAATAAAATATTCACATACTTTGCATATCTCGAATTTTCTTAATTCATCAAGCATTATCTCTCAAGTAATTATTAACTTGGTTTATTTGAATCAATTAGCAAATATCAAGGTTTAACTCTCATCATTACCAAGAATATTAACTAATCTCAATCAAACAAAACATTTAGCACACCCACATGAGAATTGAATTAAGCTAAGCTATCTTTGGTCATTAACTCATTCAACTTGTGTTTATGGGTCTATTAAGATCACAAACTCTCAATGCATAATCTTAAACTATAAGCTGTAGTTGGCCTTCTACAACAATCACCAAAGAACAATAAACACAATATGCAAGATTATGTAAATAAGATCTATAACATTAAGCTTAAATCATATGGGTTTCAAACCGTAATAACAAAATAAAACTTGCCACAAATGGCTTCAATATCCATTATCCAAATAATACAACCCAAATAAATATTCATTAATTGTATTAAAGAGAAGAGAAAGGTAAAAAGGAATGTTATCAAGAAGCTCTCTAAATCTTCAATGGTTTCTTCTTCTCTAAACTTCTTTTTGTCCTCTTTCTCTTCCTTCTTTTGGGGGTATTCTTTGTGTTGATTGGTGAGAGATATATTGGTTTAGAATTAGTTACTAAATTTTAGGGTTATTGTCCTTAAATACCCCATTCTAGAACGTCCTTTCATATTCCCTTAGATTTGCTCTTTTAATTGGCACACGTTAGCATTTCTTTGCTGAAATTGGGCTATCGGCAATCATGCATTTGAGATTGCAGCAGAGGGGCCTACTTGAAGGAACCGGTGCTTGCACTAATGTCGCGCTTTCTACTGAAGGTCCGCGATCGCACGTCTTCTGTGGTCGCCATAGAAACTTAGCCCCTGATTGCTTATCTTTGCTTCGAACATTGCGCAATTGCCAATAGATGCGTGATCACCACATAACATTTTTCTTTGCATCTTGACTCTTTTTCAGCTCACTTTTGCTCCATTTAAGCACCGTGCACCTCCAAATTCACTTTTTCCTAAAAAATAAAACAAAAACATAAAAGTATGAATTTACACTTACCTAAATGCACCTAAAACCTATAAATGCAAGTTAAAATGAACCTTAAAATTATATATAAATTAGCATAAAACATGCATACACACACAAATATATATATATATATATCTTACAATTTTAGAGTGTTTATATTGTTTCAAATCTAAATTTTTGTGTACACAATCATGTTAAATTAGTTGTTGTGCGATCTTTACTACTTTTGCAATTCGGTTTGAATCAAACTAGATTAGTTAAAATCTAATAGGCTCTAAATTTTGATAATTTAGATAAAAAAAATGGATAAATTCTCTATCCTCAAAAGAAAAATATTTTCTCCAAGTTCATATGGATTTATAAGGCAAAGGAAAAGAAAAAAAAAATAAAAGATATTTTTTATTAATAGAATAGTGAAATGATTTAAATATTTTAGGATAAAGGTGCTTTTTTGCCCCTCATGTTTTGCCCTAGGAGTAGATATGCCCCCCTTTTTTTTTTTTGTCCAAATATGTTAGGTTAAGGCTCAAAACAAGTTTTTAAGCCCCTCACAAATAGTGGAGTGAAATTCAAATAGACAATTGTTACTTTTACATTTGACGTGGCAGCTATGCAAGAAGGAATGGAGCCCACATGTTCAACTTACGAAAATCTGTCTGTTGTATTGCATACCCCCAAGATCATTGTAGCCCATGAGACCTTGTTCATTTCAAGCATTCTATCAAATAATTTGTGAGCATCCATCATACCATCACTACCGCCCACAACCTATCAAAACCACTATTACTACCTGAAAATCACTATTGCCCAAAACCACCACCACCACCACCACCAGACACCACCACCACCACAACCACCATACACCACCACCACCACCACCACCATACACCACCACCACCACCATTACCACCATACACCACCACCATTACCACCATACACCACCACCACCACC
>CATIWM010711088.1:0-10051 GCA_949671775.1 Mallotus repandus
ACAACAACAAATATTTAAAAATAATAAAGATGATATTTTTACCTTACAAATGTAAATTTTGTGATAGCAATACAAAATTTTCTATAAAAAGCAAAAAATCAGCACAAATAGGAAAAAGACAACAAAAATAGTAAAAATGTAAAAATAATTAAATAAATAAATAAACATGGCAGAAATAAAGTAATAAAAATAATAAAAATGACATTTTTACTATAAAAATGTGAACTTTATGATAAAAATGTCAACTTTACTATAAATGGCATAAACACTACAAAAATTGATAAAAATGCAATAAAAAATGGAAAAATGGAGAAAAATAAATAAAAATATTGCAGTAAATATAATAAATTAAAATGATGCAAAAATAATATTAAAAATGCTAGCTTTACACTAAAATACTCATTTTTACATAAATGGAGAAAAAGATGCAAAAATGATGGAAGAATGCAAAATGAATGCAAACACTCCTGGATCCACCCGAATTTCCTTCTCCTCTTACATATCTCATTCACAAACTTCAAATCACCACAAAAATCATAATTTTACCAATATAAGAAATATTCATAATGAAATAAATAAAAATGTAAAAAATGATAGAAATAAGATGACGAAGATGATAAAAATGTAATTTTTAATGGAAAATAATTGAGTGATCCTCAGAGGGCCTGGGATTTACCCCTCTAGCGTGCTTTGACTTAGTTGGAGCTTGGTTTGGATTTAATGGTCTAAATCCTAAGACAAAGTAAAAGAAAACTGATTTTGATTTGGTGTTTAAGGTAGATGGGGTCTCCAAATGCTTTAAGAGAGAGAGAGAGAGAATGCCCTAGAACAGTAAAATTTTCTCTCACTAAATGTATGCCTCGGGAAATTTGCAAAAGTCCTCCCAAATGAGGAAAAAATTATTTTTTATAGCACAAGTCTGAAGACCCACGCAGGGGTAAGTGGGTCATTTTGACCCACATACTTGGTTAAATGACCCACACTCGTGGGTCATCAACCTAAGCTCGTGGGTTGACCCATCCCCATGGGTTTTTTCCTGACTTTTTGTCATTTTTTGGCCTAACTTGGCCCTTTTTGGGTTTTTGGTATCTTTTGGGTTTTTTCAGGTTTCTTCCCAATCTAGGCACGCTTGAGAAAACTTCCAAAGGATTTTTCCCCTATCTAAGTGACAGGAATCCTTCATCTTCAGATTTTTGGAGGACCGTTAAAATTTGGGTATCAACAATTGCCCCCTGCTTCACATGCGTCGATCAAGCTAATGTTTTTCGATGTATGGAAAGCAAAATTTAAAAACAAATGAGATGTAAAACTTTCATGAGGCTGCTATGTAACCTTTACCAAGCCACAAAGCGGAGGTGCACTGTATAACGCTGACAGACCTCAAGCGCCATGTTTCAAAAAAACCAAAATGCATGTAAAATCTTTTTAAGGTGCCATGTAACCTTTACCAAGCTACAAAGTGGAGGTACCGTGAACTTTTCCAAGCCACAAGCGGGGGTACTGTGACCTTTTCTAAGTCACAAGTGGCTGTCGTTTAACCTTTACCAAGCTACTAACAGTGGGTGTCATCTAACCTTTACTAAGCTACAAATGACGGGGTGTCGTGTAACCTTTTCCAAGCTACAAATGACGGGTGTCGTGTATTCTTTCAAAAAGTGAGCCTAAATAAGGCTAAAAAAGTGTGCTTGTGTATTGTGCATTTTTCAAAAAGTGAGCCTAAATAAGGTTAAAAAAGTGTGCTTGGGTGTTGTGCATTTTTCAAAAAGTGAGCCCAAATAAGGCTAAAAAAAGTGAATTTTGGTGTATACAATGTGACTTGGTTTTTGAAATCATGATGCATGAGAGTTTTGCTCGTGTTTTCAGTGGTTTACCTTTGTTGGTGAGTTGTACACATGAGGAACTTTGAGTCAATCTGACTACGGCTGTCTCACCTTGATGTGATATTTGCCATTTCTCTGAGGTTTGATTGAGGCAAATGTTCCATATGATAAGAAGGAAATTCACTAATTGAGACTGCTAAGAACCACGTTGCACAAAGCAACCTTTGTTGTCATGTTATTCCCTTTGGAGTTAAATGCTTGATCATACTTCTTTCTCTTCTCGGGCATTCCTCACCTTCTGCTACTTAGTGTGAATGCTGTCAAAGAGTTTCTCGAATACTCTTACTCAGGATTTGAGCATTGGAGTAGGTTGAGTATGATCTTTATTACCAATTATTTTCCCCCATTTTTTCTCTCTTTTTCATCTTCTCTCTCTTTATTCTTTTTCCTTTCTTTTTTTCTCTTTTTTTTTTCTATTTTTTCTTCTCTCTTCTTTTTGTTTATTACTATTTTTTATTCTCTCCTTTTTTCTCTTTTTTGCATTTAAACCTCTTCTAAGATTTAACATGATAATCGTAAGTTACTCAGGCGTCTCGGTTCCCTGCGACTTTTCCTTTGGTGGACTTTCTGTCTTTCATAAGGTTATCAAGCATTAGATTGATTAAAAGTAAGAATCCTAGCTGGGAGCTACTGGTCAGAGTCAGGAAGCTTTGAAAGCCTCATCAAAGAGAGACGGTCACTGTCGAGATTGTCTGGTGCATCCTCGTCACGTGCCCTGTCTCTAGTGTTAGTACACCTCCGAGAGCACTAAAACTGATGTTTGGAATGGAAATGCATGTATGAATGCAAAAATGCGTGAATGCATTTGAAAATTTTAGAGTAGGGTGGTACAGGAGAGTTCTCTGGGTTTTTGGTGCTTTCAGGGGTATTTCTAACTTTTATCGAGAGTTCCTAGCCTTCGATTGTATCCCGGGTCAATGTCCAGGCCTTTATTGTGCTGTTAAGACCTTCTAAGGCCTTAGGTATGTGAAATACATGTTCTGGGTGTTCTGGTGAGCTATAGAGGGACTCGTGGGAGGATCCCACGTAGGTGAGTCCAACGACCCACATGTGTGGGTCAAATGACCCACGCACATTAGTAAGGAACCACGTACGCTGAGGCCTATAAAAGGCTTTCTTTTCATCATTTTCTTCATTTTTTATCTTTTTTTTCTCTCTCCTCTCCTAGGTTTTCTCTGGACTTTAGGTTTCTTCACTACAAAAGCCATGCAAGGAGGTGAAGGTGATTTCGTGGATGTCCCAGATATCGACATTCACTTGGATGATCTGGGAGCTGACCAGGTGGGCCAGGCTACAGATGGTGCTATGCATCATAAGCTGGTGTCGGCTCATCGCTTGCGGCACAAAGTGATAAGGGGCTAGGAGATTCCTCTCGTCTCGAATTTGAAGGAGCAGGTCTGGGTGCTTCATTGGTAGCAAGTTAGTACCTTAAACTCAATTTTTTTTTATGTTATATCGCCCCTACATGGTAGGATATAGGAAGTTAGTTTTTGCAAACTTAATGATAAATTAGATTATTTAAGGAATAGTGTTGATGATACTTCCTTTGATAGGATTTGCTTTTTTGCGCATTCACTTAGAGATGTACTTTGCTAGGGTTTTGCTCCTCTTAAAGTGCATGGTACGACTTGTTTGCCATATTTCACGTCCTAATTGTATGATTTTGTGCACCTGTAAATAATAAGTAAACAATAGTTAGTGCCGAATATCATATTTAAGTAGACAAAATTTTGAGTTAGGATATGTATTTTGCTGACTTCCCTTTTAGATCGTGGTGACCCACTTGGTGCTATCCGGTAGCTTCACCAGAGCTAAGAAGCTCTACTGGAAGCTACCCATGGAGGTACAAGACTGGGTGTGTGGTCCCAGCTTTGACAGCATCTTTGACGGTTTACTGGAGGGATCGGAGATGTTAGAGGGTTGGTAGGCGGCCATGACTGCCTTGGTCGAGAGGTGGTCGGACTGCATGCACACCTTTCACTTCCAATTTGGGGAGATGATGATCACGTTCCTTGACTTTACAGCTATTATGGGGTTCACTTTTGCTGGTTAGCGGATCCCTTTTAATATCCCGGAGGACCTTATGGGGCTATGTTGAGATTTACTGAGTTTCCCCATGAGTTCAGAATTAGACAGGGTGGCCTGATTTCTTATGATCAACTCTGGTAGGCATGCGATGATGCTACTGATGATGGTGTTGTCAACATCGAGAGATACGCTTGGTTCATCTTCTATTTGATGAGCACGATGGTGTTCCTTAATATGACTAGTACTGGTAACTCTTAGTTACTTCCTTTGTTATAGGACCTCAATGCTCTGCGAGGTTACGATTAGGGTTCTACTTCTTATGGTTATCTCCTCTATGGCCTGGAATTTGCATGCAGAGAAAGCTCACAGAGATGTGAGTTATTTTAGAGCTTTGTTGTTCTTGTCCTTTATGTTCTAAATACACTGTTCTTGACATATTTTCTTTTGCAAATTTAGGCCTTTGAGTTCCATGTCCTGGCTCGTCCCATCATACTCTAGATGCGTAAGGGGTTCCCTCGTTTCCCTAAATAGACTGTTCAGCCTTAGAGGGGCTTTATAAAGTCATTAGAAGTGACCCATGTTGCTCTCACTGAGATGACATTCAACCATGTCGGTGCTTTCTTTCTTCTTTCCTTATTTTGGATTTCTATATTCTATTTTTTGTGGTTGTTTTTGGTTGTAGATACTCTGATGGTAGTAGGAAGGCTACCCCATGGCTTTCTTGGCGGCGATGATTAGGGATGTCGAGATCACAAGCAGGTAGATACTTTTTGTGACACCTGTTGACTGTGCCTGGTTACTTGGTGAGCATATGGTGAACTAGTTCTTAGGACCTATCGCTCGTCGCGTACCTCATCCTCCTCCTTTTGATATGTTCTAGGGGAATGACATGGTGGGCCCCACTCTAAAGGAGGCGCTGGTTAGGACTAATCATTGGCTGTACTTGGAGTCAAAGGGTGTCTCCTACCTAGAGAGTCTCATCCCTAGCCTGATTGATGGTGTCGCGAGGGACTTTGTGATTACTCCACTTGCTGCGGCTGTAGGTGTCTCTTCCTCTTCTTCCCCTCAAGTATGCGTTGTTCCCCTTTCTGTGTGTTGATGTTAATACTAACTGTCCCTGATTCTGACTACTTTTGCTTGTGTTTGATAGCCTCACTCGAAGAGGTCTCATGCTAGGAGTGGCACTGAGACTTTAGGTGATACTAGAGTCGCTACTGATGCCCCTACTAAGACTGCTCAGATGATCTCTAGGGTAGCTGGACTGCCACTACTCCCCGTGGTTAGAGGGAATAGCCTCCATGGCTAGGTGGTAGTCCAGGTGGTCCCCGCATCTACCGAGCCTATAGACTTCAGCCCTGTGGATGCTACCCATGTGAGTTTCTGTTTGCTCATATTGCTTTGATACTTTAGATTTGCTGCTTGCTGACTATTCTTTTATAGGTTCCTCGAGATATAGCCACATACTGGTACCAATGTGCTTCAGGCTTAATGAGTTACTATGTCCATTATTCTATGGAGGCTTATATAAGTTTCTTACACTTTGGCCTGTTTTCCTATTCTAATCATGTAATATAGCCAATAGGAATGTGCTTACTATCAATGTGGGATTTAGAGGCTGTGAGCCGAGGTGGAGGAGTTGCGGGAGCGTAGTGCTACACCCAGAAGGAGAGGGTCTCCAGATGTCTGCGATGATGACGACGATGATGTTGATGATGGCGAGGATGGGGCTGAGTCCTAATTTCCCCTCCCCTTTTGTTCTTTAACTGTATTGATAGAAAATTTTGGACATTTATAGATGTAGTTTACTGATGAACTATTTATAAGGCTTTTGATGTTTTCTAATTTCCCTTCTGCTGTGCTCTTCTCTATCTATTTTTGCCATTCACTTGTCATGCCATCACAACAAATGTAAAGTTTTACAATAAAAATTGATGCAATTACATCATAGAAAGATATGAACTCTAAGACATAAATTTTACCTTTATATGTGATAGATATTGATTCAGACATTTACTTTTCAGCTTGTACAATTCTAACAATACTCCTTATTTATACTAAGTAGCATTTTTCACGGGCATGGTTGCATGTTGAGTGCTTCAAAATGATGGTACCCTTGTCCTTAATTGGCCTTTCCATGTTTTGTATTATCTTTTATCATTTTTCATTCTTCATTTCATCATCATTATCATTATTATTCATTTTTTTCATCATTCTAGGGGTAACATCTTTTAGAATACGCAACATATGGAAGCTTTCCTCCATGCCCATGTTAAATGATTCAACGTTAATGGAATGGATGTTAAAGATGCTCATGTAAGATTCAATGAAATGGTCATCATTATCATAGACACATCACACATATAGGCAAAGTTCAAACATCACTGCATTAAATTTAGAGTTCGATACATCAAAAGACTTAAATAGATCAATAGTATAGGCACCATTAGGAATTGATTCATCATCAAACACGGTATTATCTACGCTGGTCTTGGCGAGGGTGGCAATGTAGCTGGTGGTTCTGTCTTGAGGTTAAGCTTGCCAGTGGTTTATTTCGATTAATCATGTTCTTCCTTTTTCTTCTCTGGCTCTTTTCCATCTTCATCCTTGGATTCAAGCACATGTTTTTAGTTAGAAGAATCCATTTCGTCACCACTCAGTCATAAGTAGGGTTCAAGAAACTTGCTTTTAGTGCCACCAAGGGTTCTTTTCCTCCCCTTCTTGGTTTTTCTATTTCTCTCTAGAGAACATATTGGATAGAACATTGCATGAAAGCCTTACGGAGCCCTGGAGAGATGGTGTGTGATGCAGGTGTGTCTTGGTAGTTGGGCAAAGGTCTAGTTTTAACATTGGGTTATTTTTTTAGATCTACAATTTTGCCAGAATCTATAAGATCTTGGATCTTCCACTTTAAAGTATAACAATCATAAGTTATATGGCCTAGCATTTGGTGTAAGCAATAGTAAAGGTCAGGGTCGATATGTGCTGATAGGGGGTTGGGCAAGAATTTTGGTTCAAGAGGTCTCAAAAGGTTTTTATGTTGATGTTCTTAAAAGGTTTTGGAGGGGGGTCGGTCAAACTTCAAAAAGTTTCTAAGGCGATCAACTGCAAGTGGTTTTGGAAACTTTGGATGATCATGGTTTTTCAAGCTGTGGTTACCAATTTTTTTTATTTTTTTTGCTATTTTAAGGTAATAAGGCTGATTGGGGTGGTCTTGAAAAGGCTTGTTCTTGAGTGCAGAGAGTTTATTAAGGCCTTTGATATCACTAGGGCTTCAAGCTGGATGATTTTACAGGCCAATGCAGGTGCAGTTGCTCTAGTTGACTAAAAAGAGGACTCGGGAAGCTTCATTTTAGAAAGTTCACAATTTCCTTCAATATCTCCCGACGTGCTCATGTCTTTTTTACTCTTATTCATCTTAGAATTAGGGGTGCCAGGTGCCCCCGTTCCATTGCTTTCCAAGAGAATTACCTCGTTCATGCATTTTGAAGTTTGGTCAAAGCCGTCCTTTACTTTAGTCTTAAGGATAGCTTTGATTTCAACCTGGAGGATATCAGTCAAACCACCATTAGCTAAATTATTTCATATATTCTTTGAGTAGATCACTGATGCTTTAATTCCTAAACTGTTCAGCCATTTTAATGCTTAACCATTGCTAGCCTATCTCAAGAGATTTCAAGAGACCTAGAGCTTGCAAAATCTTCGAGGAGCTATGTTTCTACATAAGTATGCATGTTATGATGATGAAAGGAATAATACATGCGTGCGTGATGTGATGAATTTTACAGAAGAGAAGGGTTAGCGTGTACGCGTGGTGTGATAGTTATAATTCTGCTAATGTAATGATGCAAGATGGTTACAAGAAGATCATGGATTAGTCCATGATAAAATGTCTTACGTGTGTGTATGTATCCATGAGAAAGAAAAGAAAAGAAAATAACACGAATAAACAGGGTTAGCGTAAAACCTATAAAATGTACAAACCAAACACAAGCAATCTCTCCTTCCAACCTTATTACTCCACGTGATAGAGAATTCTGTCCTAGATGGGTTTTTGAATTATAGCCATCGGGGGGCTATGGTTCCGCTCTTAGATTAGGCTGTTTCAATTCATGATGATCAGACTTAAACGAATGAGCAATACCCAAATGTACTTGAGGTAACCACATAATGTCAATGAGAGTTCCAATTATTGGGTCACAAATGGTGTCTATAGCTCATGTGTGCCCGTGAGCATACGGACTATAGCAAATAAAAGGGATTCAATTTCGTGTCCCTCTCATTGATATTTAGTGTGTTTACTAAGAAGCATGAAGGTTTTGTTCGATAGTTTATGATTTGATTCTCTCAGCATGAGTGTTCACAATTTAGTTAAATTCTTAATTCATCCACTTGATCTGATAAGGACAAATGGATGACCCCTACAGGTTCCATCATAAAAAATGTCACTATTAGTCAGCCCTTACGGACTATCAAAACTGAGGTGTATGATTTTTTTCATTCCTTATGCATTGAGCTTACACAAGGTAAACGAGGATCACACAATTCTAAGCATGGACAGTCTATGAAGGTTGACATAATGACAACAACTGGTGGCAGACAGTAGAGGTGACATATCATTTGTGAATATCAAGTCAAACATACAGCATCAAGACAAGGATAATATGCAAGAGCTAGGTAGGATCCTAGGGGAGATTTCTACTGGTTTATTTATATGAGTTGTGTCGGGCTTACAACTTGGGTTCCTTTAGCGAGAATGTCCCATATGACTAGGGTTACGGACTTCGGTCAGAGAGTCTAGCATTCTTTTACCTACTCGAGAAAAACTGTACCCTATTTTGGATTTGAGAGCTAGGCCGTGTCACTTTAAGCCTTATAACTTTTCTTGATCGAGTAAAGGCTAAAAGTGATAATACCTATCTCCATTCCCCCGTGACTCGAGTGGAATCATGGTGGCAGTATCATTCAGTATTATCGAGGATTTAGGGACCAAAGTGCATGTGGTGAGTGTAATCATATGTCGTTATATTGTTGTGAAGGTGAATAAATAAGTTATGTATAATAAGAAATAGTCTTTCATTCATACCCCTCGAATAAGTAGACCCTAGTGGAGTCGTAAAAAACCTATGATCAGTACGGGGATCACAATCATAAGATCTGTGAACTTATAGCATTGGGGCACACAAACTAATGGTGACTATCTATCAATTTTCTGGTTGTTATTGTTGTGGTAGGGTCTGCCTGAATAGGCCTTGTAGATTGGAGTCGAAACCCGATTTGTTTCGGGAGAAATTTAATTAAAAATTCACTTTCCTGACCAGAGAATTCAGATTCGGGGGGGGGGGGGGGTAGGAGTTACTTATCCTATTTATCATTATACACTGTACTCATTTATTCACTACTTCACACTAGTTTTGGTTTTATGATGCATTTTACCACACCCAAGCATTGGCCAATTTAGATAAAGTGCGAGATAATTGGATTGACGAGCGTTTATCACAAGATAAATAAGCAAGCATTAATCAAGCATATAAGCATGCAAGAAATAATCAAGACAAGCAAGCAAATAAGCAAAATAAAAAAATAGGGAAAGGGATTAAGGATTACAACTCGAGAAAAAGTCTATTCTAATAAATACATCCAAAATAATAAAAATGGGAATTAGGATTAAGGATTACATTGCCTTGGATGAGCCTATTCTATTAATTACATAAAAATGAGAAAAAGAAATAAAAATCCTATTATAATAAACCTACAAAACAAAGGTTAGCTTCTATAAACATGAAAGCACACATCACATGTAGGACAATTTAATATATCTCATTCATCTACAATTAGAATAATAAATGAAGGAATAATTAAACACATAAGCAAATAAGGATGCTAATGTTTGCATGATGTAATATTTTGGAATTTGGGTACTTTAGTGTGAAGTCAGCACTTTTATTATGAAAGTAAGATTCTTATTATGGGATAAATTAAAAGGAATTAAAATGGAAAAGATGCAAATAAAATAATAAAAGTGATAAAGATATTATTCTCACCACAAAAATACCAACTTTATGATGGAAATAATAAATTTATCAAGAAAAGCAATAACATTAATAAAAATGCGATTAACATAATTAAAAATAGTAAAGTGCAGA
>CATIWM010711235.1:0-12715 GCA_949671775.1 Mallotus repandus
TTGGTTGCCTTAGGGTTAGATGGATGTTCAATTAGGGTTTAATGAAATTGCACGTAATTAGGGAATAAGATAGTAATTAATAAGATAATTCTAAATGAACACAAGACTAAAAGAAGTTGGTATTCCGTATCCAGAACTCCTAGTTGTGGTGGTAGCTTGTATTAGAGAATCGAGTTACCAACACCTTTGATTTGTCCTAGTTATTATCCTGAGTGGCGACTCCTCATCTCCATGCTATGTCTTTTTGATATAGTAGTGTGTTCCCTCAAGCCCTGAGCTCAAACAGTGTCGCAGTTGTAATAAACTTGGGCACACGCTAAACCCCGCCGGCTACACAAGGTCATCCCAAAAGTAACCTATACGTGATTGGGATATCAAGCACAACAAACTTAGCCACAGTCTCAATTGGCCTAGTTTTCACAATTGTCTTAAAAGTACCTTCCACAGCTCTCTTGGACTCGTCATAGGCTTTAATCACCATATCATACTTTATAAGATCTTCCTTTGTTATGTTCAGCTTTTCAAGAACTTTGAAAGGAAAAACAATAATTACTGGTCCATCATCAACCATAACACATGGGACCACAAAACCTTTCACTTCAGCCTGAATCTATAAAGCTCTGTTATGTTTCCTTCCCAAATATGTCAAGTCTTTGTTAGAAAAAGAAATCTCTGCACTGTCTTTGAAACCCATAAACAAAACCAATTCTTTGGGAGTTAATTCTATAGAAATCAACAAGTTCTCAAGAGCTTCTTACATGGTATCCCTGTGCTTCTTTGATGCAACCAATAAATCTTACATACTAGCATTGGCTTTTGTCTACTTCAATTGCTTCAAAACAATATCCTCTTCTTCTTCTTCAAACACTTTTTATTTTCCTTTATCTGGTATCAGTGACCCATCCTTTTATGGTATTAGAGGATCTGGATAGTACTTCCTACTTCTAGTGACATGACTCACATCTATCTTATCGTCACATGATAATCCCACAAGTCAGCAAAGTTCAACTACAAATTATCTTCATTAGTGGAATCTTCTCCTTCCATAAGTTCCCAGAAGTTTAGAGGTATATTGCCCGAATGTTCTCCGACCTAGAAAACATGATCATCCACATAGTTAGCACAACAATTCATCTCTTCATTGTCATCGAATTCCTCACCCCATCCACTTTGAATGATTGAGTCAAATGGAATATCTGTAGATGCTAACTTAGATCACTTCACTAAATAATCAAACTTTCCTTTCGGTTCACCCAGAGTATCCCAAACGTGTTGATAACTTGGTTGTTCTATAAAAGCCCAGTCTGGTGGCACTATTTCTTCAAATGGAATTTCTTGATACATTCTTTTTTAATGACCATGACCTTCTTAATCTCTTGTGCAAGCTTAGCATGTTCTAGATTCAAAATCTTACCTTGATCAATAAGGTCTTGAATTGCATGTCTAAGTTTGAAACAATTATTAGTGCTATGTCCCACTTGTTGATGGTACTTACAGAATTCTTTTGGGTTGTGGTTATTTGAAAGAGTATTTGGTAATGACCTTGGCTCTAATGGCTTCATCATTCCACTCTTGTATAGTCTTTCAAACACTTTAGACAATGGCTTGGGGAACTTGGAAAACTATCTGGCCTTATATTTTCTAACATAAGAGAAGATGTAGCAATAGCTGCTTTTGGAATAAATGAAGATTAAGTTCCTTTCTTTTGAGCTTGTGTAGGTTTTCTAAATCTAGTAATTCTCTCAGCTTGAACCCTGACATAATAAAAATCTACAAATGATCTCATACTCATAACCCTAATTTCCTATCTGATAGAGTCTTGAGAATTTTCCCATGCAATTCTGACTTCATCAATTTCATCTGGTCTGTTTCTCATACATGCAGCTTTCTCTCTCAACCTTGTGACATAATCATCAAAAGATTCATTTGGCCTTTGAGTCAAACTCTACAGGTCCAGCAAAGAGACTTTAATATGAGCGTTGTAAGAATACTGTATAAGAAATTAGTTCACAACTTCCTTCCAATTCTCTTTTACAGTATTATCAAGTCAAAGGTACCATGTAAGAGCTAAACCTTATAAAGAGAATGAAAATAAACCCCATATCTTATTAGTTTTTAATCCTAGTATAATGAACGTCAGAGCTTTATAGTGCTGAAGTTGCAGCTTTGGATCACCAATGCCAGAAAACTTAGCCACTTCGGGCATCTTGAACTTGGGTGGGAGATTAAGATTCCTAAATGCACATAACTCACCAATGTCAAAACCTGTGGATGCCTACTTCACTTGAGTTTGTAGCTTTTGGAGCTGCTTAGCAATCTGAGCATACTCTTCCATTATTGCTTTCTTTTCCTCAACAACTAGATTTGCCATAACTGGTGCTTTTCCTTTAGACTTTGTCTTCCAAGCCTCATAAGCCTTAATCTGATCCTTAGTCAAAGGTGGACCATTAACCATAATAACCTCTTCTTCCGTAACCTCTCCTTGATGTGATGTGGAGGAGGAGGTACTGCCCTATAAGAAGGTCTTTCAGTTTCTTTAGTAGCTTGAAGTAACTGACCTAAATTATTCTGGATGTAC
This sequence comes from Mallotus repandus, assembly GCA_949671775.1. NCBI lineage: Eukaryota > Viridiplantae > Streptophyta > Magnoliopsida > Malpighiales > Euphorbiaceae > Mallotus > Mallotus repandus. The sequence goes on from CATIWM010711235.1 coordinate 2,579, forward strand.
TCATTCACCCTTTCATTAACCAACTGGTCAACTTCTTCCATTCTAATAGGCTGTGATGAGCTTTCCATAATAAACTTAACTAGTCGACCTTTTTCTCTTCTCCAACCAAACTGCAGTGTTGAGACACTTCGGGGATTACCTATGATGACTACACATGTATCAACATGTATCCATGCATTGGGATAATGCACAAATGAATTCAGATGTGTATGCAATGCAAAAATTCATAAATAAGACACACAAGAGCAAATAAAGTCCCTTCTAACCTTATCTCTCCCACACATGCGGTCGTTCAATTTCTTTCCTAAGTGGGGCTTACCAGAACATCATCGGGGGATGAAATGGCTCGTGACTCTTGAAAATAATAAAAAAATAAACAAGGATAATTTATGTTTACATGCATGGTTTGATTTGGATAGAGTTTCATGGTACTTGAATATATTAATCCAAATAATCCTTTGGAGTGACATTGTGATATTAGGATAACCGTATTTGGTTATGAAGATATAACAAATTAGAGATTTTACTCCTTATGCATCCAAATAAATCATCAATATAAACCACAGATTAGCTTATTATGTACATTAGGTTGTATCATTATAAGTTCTATACTAGTTTATTTGGATATATAAAGGTCAGAATATTGCTCCATAGGGTTACATGGGTTAAGATATTAAAGGACCATTAGTAATACGTATAAATTATACTCTAATTATTAGATTGAAGTTAATGAAAACATGGGATATCAGAATAACCTTACGGATGTAGTGTCCCCACAACTAGGGTTAGGTTATTAAGATATCTTAAGTTTATACTTTTTAAGATAAGACATACCTACTCGAACCTTGAGGTTTAGCAAATTAGTCAAGCTGTCATAACCATAAGAGTCATAATGTTTAAGACATGATCTGAATGGTGTAAAACTATTTTGGATCATAAGAAACACCAATTGATTGTAATAAATTGAGATTGAACTAAAGGGGAAAAGGGTGTTTAAAGGTGGGTTTTGATTTGAATTTGATTGTTATTTGCATGAAATTGATTTGCAGGAGCTAGTTTTTGGATTTTGGTATTATTGAGAGTGATTTTAGAAGAAAATAGATAGAAATTAGCTCTAGAGAAATTTTGGTATAATTTCCCCTTATTTCCCCAATTTTTCCCTAATTTATAAGGGTGTTTTGGAGAGAATTATTTGGTGATTTTTTTTTTGTGCTGGGATTTTAGTAATGGAAGTGGTTCTTTCTCTTGCCCCAAAAAAGTCTCCCCAAAAGTCCTCTTAAAAGCTTTCCTCAATGCTTCTATTTATAGGCAACTTAAGGTAGTGACATTTATTGTAAATTCTCTTAAATATTCAAGGTTGTTAGGTCATAGTATATACTCTCCCTTTCATATGGTAACACTTGTCCTAGTATATTCGAAATTTGGAATATTCTAAACTTGGAAATCACCTTTTTTGACAAGTGTCCTTTTTGGATAAGGTCAAGGAGAGGTAGACAGTTGTAGGACATCGGAGGTTAAAATTTTGACTTTTTGCCAAATGCGGCCCACTGACACACTAGAATTTTAGAAAATAGTTTCAGACTGAAATTCAACTCCACTACCTCAGTTTGACCACTGAAAAGTTCCATCGACCAAAATTTGACTTTTGCTCTCGGGGCTTTTAGAGGTTAAACTGAAGCTTCAGGAATCAAACCAGACTAAAAACTACAGAATAAAGTCTATAAATAGGCCTTACATAGGACTGTACTTATTGGTTTAGAAAACACAACTCAGGTGAACTTCTCTCTGATTATTCTTCTCAAACCTCCTTCTCAATGCTAAAATTGTTGGGTTAAGGTTTGATCGGGATTTGGTTAGGTCTCAAAATGGTATGATTGGTGATCGGGTAAGGTTTTAGTAGTGCAGTGGATTTTGAAATGGTTTGAATTTCAATTCTCTTCATCAAATTTATTGTCTGATGAGAAATTTTAGCTTTTTCATCATTGGCTATCAAGGTTTTGAAAATGATCTTAACATAATCAGATCTCTACAAACTTTTGTCATAGCTCTCCGATTTGTTGTACAAGCATTTTTCAATGCAAATGGCATTACTTTGTAACAAAAAGTACCCCATTCTGTCATGAAAGCAGTTTTAATTTTATCTGCAATAGCCATTATTATCTGATTAAATCCTACCATCCTATATGCATATATGTAATGCCTTTTACCAGCAATAGAGTCTATCAGAACATCTATATGAGGTAATGGAAAATCATCCTTCGGAGTTGCCTTATTCAAGTCTCTATAGTCAAAACACATTTTGGCTCTTCCATCCTTTTAGGGGCAAGGACAATATTGGCTAACAATTTTGGATAATCAACTTCCTCTAAAAACCTAACTTCTATCTATTTATTGACTTCTTCTTTTATCTTTTGAGCCCATTCAAGTCTTAGATGCCTAAATTTCTGCTTTATTGGTTTTATTCTAGGATTAGCTGGAATGCTCAGCTACTTCACGATCTATTCCATACATATTGTCATAGCTCCAAACAAAGACTATTTTGCATTTTTTTATTATTCTCTAAAGCTCATTTTTTCTTTAAAAGAAAGACTCACTGCTAATTGGAGTTCTTTGGGTGATTCAGTATCACTTATATTAAATGGTTCAGTATGAATAGAATTTAAATATGAAATGCTTATGATATGATTAAGTGTATGCACATTGCCATTAGAATAAACATCGAATAAGTAAGCAAAATTAAAGGTTATTGCATTAAACTTATAGAAGAAATCATCATCAGAAATTACATAGTAAGCATCAAAATCATTTTTTTCTCAACATACTACAGGTTTAACATTATTCAAAATAAAGTCCACAACACTAATATTAGTAAGTGGTGTAAGCTTAATTCCAATGTCCGTAGTAGCTACATCATCTGGAACCGTAGTTTGGCCTTCTTTCAGCTTCTTTGATCTTTTTGCCACACTCTTAAAGATCTCCCAACCTTTAGTCTTTTCATACTTCTTCATATAAATCCATTTACCTCTTGGATAAACTAACACCCCATTTTCAGTCTGATTGCTTGCTTTCTGAGCTTGTTTAGGCAAATAACCCAATCCATGAGTATGCATTTGATTTTTTAAATCTTGGAACTGAGTAATCCCTTGCTTATTCTTACCCAAACTCATACCAGGTACAAACTTGGATTTCTTCAACATATTGCCACTTTTGAATCCAAACAATCATAAAAAATAGGAGTGACTTGAAATACAGGTGGACCCAAATAAGAATAAATCACAGAATAACCATCTTTAGATTTAGCTTCAATAGTGATCATACCTCCTTCATAAGGGAATTTGATCTTTTGGAGAAGAGTTAAAGGAACTCCTCCCAGAGAATGGAACCAAGGCCATCCCAAAAGTAACCCATATGTGATTGGGATATCAAGTACAACAAATTCAAGCATAGTCTCAATTGGTCTAGTTTTCACAATTGTCTTAAAAGTACCTTCCATAGCTCTCTTGGACTCGTCATATGCTTTAATCACCATATCATTCTTTATAAGATCTTCCTTTGTCATGTTAAGCTTTTCCAAAACCTTAAAAGGATAGACATTGATTGTTGATCCATCATTAACCATAACACATAGAACCACAAAACCTTTTCCTTCAGCCTGAATATACAAAGCTCTGTTATGTTTCCTTCCTAAATCTGTCATTTTTTTTAAAAAAGAAATCTCTACATTATATTGGAAACCCACTAGCATAGCTAACTCTTCAGGAGAAGATTTTGTAGAAATTAGCAAGTTCTTAAGAGCTTCATACATAGCATCCCTATGCTTATTTGATGTGACAAGTAAATCCCACACATTAGCATTGGCTTTCATCTACTTTAATTGCTTCAAAATAGTATCCTCTTCTTCCTCTTTAGCCACTTTCTAGTTTCTTTTATCTAGCATTAGTGACCCATCCTTTTGTGGCATAGAAGGATTTGGATAGTACTTCCTACTTCTAGTGACATGACTCACGTCCATCTCATCATCACTCCATGGTTCCCATAAGTCAACAAAGTCTAACTATAGATTTTCTTCATCAGTGTAATCTTCTCCTTCCATTAGTTCCCAAAAGTTTGGAGGTATATTACCTGAATTTTCTCCGACCCAAAAGACATGATCATCCATAAAGTTAGCACAGTAGTTCATCTTATCATTGTCACCAAATTCTTTACCCTATCCACTTGGAATGATTGAGTCAAATGAAATATCTGCAAATGCTGACTTAGAATACTTCACCAAATAATCAAACTTTCCTATTGGTTCACCCAAAGTATCCCAAACTTGCTGATAACTTGATTATTCTAGAAAAACCCAATCCGGTGGCACTACTTCTTCAAATGGAACTTGGATTACTGGTCGATTGTAAACAATAACATAATCAAACTCATGACTTGGCTAATTAAGATTCTGATAATCTTCTTCTTCCCTAGCCCTTTTTCTACTATTGACCAACTTAAAATGCTTCATTAAAAATTCTTCATTGACACATTATGGTTTTAGAATTTTTCCTTGATCAACAAGATATTAGATTGCATGTCTAAGTTTGAAATAATTATTAGTGTTATGTTCCACTTGCTGATGATACTTGCAAAATTCTTTCATGTTGTGATTAGGTGAAAGAACATTTGGTATTGGCCTTGGTTCCATTGGCTTCATAATCCTGCTCTTATAAAGTGTTTCAAACACCTTAGACATTGGCATAGAAAACTTAGAAAATTGTCTTGGCTTTATATTTGCTAACACAGACGATGATGTAGCAACAACCACTTTTGAAGTATATGAAGATGGAGTTCCCTTCTTCTGAACTTGTGAAGGTTTTCTGAATCTAGCGATTCTCTCAACTTTAACCCCGACATACTACTAATCTATAAATGATCTCATACTCATAACCCTGATTTCTTGTTTAATAAAGTCTTGAGCATTTTCCCATGCAATTTTGACTTGATTAATTCCAACCGACCTATTTCTCATACAAGTATCTTTCTCTCTAAACCTTATGATGTAATCAACAAAGGATTCATTTGATCTTTGAGTCAAACTCTATAGATTCAACAAAGAGACTTTAATATGAGTGTTGCAAGAATATTGTTTTACAAATTGGTTCACAACTTCCTTCCAATTCTCTTTCATAGTATTATCAAGTCGAAGGTACCACGTAAGAGCTGAACCCTGTAAACAAAATGAGAACAAGCCCCATATCTGATCATTTGTCAATCTTAAAATAGTGAACATTATAGCTTTGTAGTGTTGAAGGTGTAACTTCAGATCACCAATGCTAGAAAACTTAGTCACTCCAGGCATCTTAAACTTGGGTGGGAGATTAAAGTTCCTTAATGCACATAACTGATCAATGTCAAAACCTGTGGATGCCTGCTTCACTTGAGTTTGTAGCTTTTGGAGTAGCTTAGTAATCTGCGCATATTCTTCCGTCATTGCTTTCTTTTTCTCAGCAACTAGATTAGCCATAATTGGTGCTTTTCCTTTAGATTGTGTCTTCCAAGCCTCATAAGCCTTAATCTGATCCTCAGTCAATGGTTGACCATCAACCATAATAACTTCTTCCTTATTAACCTTTCCTTGAAGTGGAGAAGGTAGTACTACCCTAAAAGGAGGTATTTCAGTTTCCTTAGCAGCTTGCAGTAACTGACCTAGATTATTTTGAAGGTATTCATTCACCCTTTCATTAACCAACTTGTCAATTTCTTCCATTCTAATAGGTTGTGATGTGCTTTCCATAACAAACTTAACTAATATGCTTTTTTCTCTCCTCCAACCAAATTGTAGTGTTAAGAGACTTCATGGATTACCTATGATGATTGTACATGTATCAACATGCATCCATACATTGGGATAATGCATGAATGCATCAATGTATGAATGCAAATGTGATGCAATATAATTTGTCATAAATAACACAAACAAAAGAAAATAGAGTCCCTTCTAACCTTATCTCTCCCACACATGTGATTGTTCAATTTCTTTCCTAGTTAGGGCTTACTAGAACATCAACAGGGGATGAACTAGCATATGACTCTCAAAAATGGCAAATTAACTAATGAGGATGATTTATATTTATATGCATGGTTTGATATGGACAGAGTTCGTGGTACTAGAATATTTTTAACCAAGTAATCTTTTGTTGTAGAGTTGTGATATCGGGATAACTATATTTTGGTTATCAGGGAATAACAAGCCCAGCATTTTAAACCTTATATATCCAAATAAATAACAGATATAAACCATAAATTGGCTTATTATGTACATTGAGTTGTATCATAATAAGTTCCAAACATGTTTATTTGGATATTTAGAGGTCAAAATTATTGCTCCATAGGGTTATATGGGTTAAACTATTAAAGGACCATCGGTAATATGTATATATTATACTCTGATTATTAGATTCAATTTAATGAAAACATGGGATATCAGAATAACCTTACAGATGTAGTATCCCCACAATTAGGTTAGGTTATTAAGATATTCAAGTTCTATCCTTTTAGACAAGATACACCTATTCGAACCTTAAGGTTTTAGCAAATTAGTCAAACTGTCATAACCAAAAGAGTCATAATGTTTGAGACATATGACCTAAATGATGTAAAGCATTTTGGTTCCTAAGAAACAAATAGTTTGTAACAAATGTGTCATGATAGACTAACTTGGTTTGCATAGACCTTTCAGGTTCATGTGGATATATAAAGTCTAAAGAGGATTAAATTGATTCTTAATCAGCACAACAGAAGATATACATGTCACCAAGGACTCAGTTTAAATCAAAACATAGCATATTAACACAAATCAACAAACAAATATAAGATAATGTGTAATCCTAGTGGATGTCTCTAGGGCCACAATATGGATGAGTCAAGGTAAAAGGCCAAGGGTTCCTTTAGCGAGATGCACTCCATTATAGACTTGAGTTACAGGCCAAGGTTAAAGGGGCCCGACATCTTTTTCAAACGTGAGAGAAAACTACCCCCCCTTTAGGACTTGGATTATAGACTCAGGTCAAATGAGCCCGGTAGTATCTCTTTAACTGAGTTAAGGCTAAAGGTAATAATGTCAAACTAATCAACCTATGAGTCAAGTGGAGTCATGGTGAATCATAATTTAACACCATCGGGGTTATCAAGCTTATGCACGTGTGATAAGTGTCATGATGCAAGTTAGTCTATAATAGTATATATAATTGGAAGCAAAGTACAAACTTTGGGATCGAGATCTCCATCTTCAGTGGAGTCACCATTGTTGACGCTAGCGGGACCGACTCGGCACTCTTTGGATCACTGACCCTTTTTTCTTATTATGGGAATATAAAGGGTATTAAAGGGAGTACTGAAAGAGCTTAGGGATGGCGTAAATGCACTTATAACCCACCATTCAAACAGCAGAAAAAGAGGAGTCGCCACTCGATATCTCCTGAGGAATTGTCTATTTTAGAGACTTAGGCAAACTCAGATCCCTTGCTTGGAACCGCATTCGCCCATTGCATAAAGCATTGGGTTCAAATTTTTATGTTAGTAGGATTAAATTCGAGGCATCTTCATACCGCCCGAATGTTGAGCATTGTCGGCCTTACTTTATGTACAATGCTACTATTATACATCAACTACTATTGGTGTTAATTTATGCAAAGTTTTAGGACATTAATTTACATACATTTACATGATTTTAATTGCATTTAGTATAGGAAAGCATATAAATATAATTACTTTTGATTTTTCTTTGTTTTGACAAGGAAAAGGAAGTTTAGGAGCTTAATTGAGGGAGATGAAGAGAAAAAGAATGTAAGAGGAACAAAGTTACAATAGAGCCTTCACTATCGCGATTGTAGCTTAATGCACGATCACGGGTGTCTACAAGATGCTAGAGCCTAAATATGTCCAGCCTTTTGCAAGGGCGGCTTTATGCTCGATCACGGTTTCTTTCCAGCCAAAGCCACTGCTATGATCGTAACTTTAATGCACGATTGCGGGTGTTATGCTTCCAGTGCATCTGCTACTGACGTGGACCTGCAAAAAGAGAGAAGTATGGAGTGCTGAAAGGACAAAAAGGCAAGGATATAAAAGGGCAAGAATAATCACTTGAGGAGGAGCGAAATTTTTATTTTGGTTCATTCTAGAGACGAGGAGCTCAACAATTAAGGAGAGGAAAGAGGAAGAAAGAAAGCTATTCTAGAGATTTAAAGCTTCTATTAACAATTCTTCTTTCCTTTTTCTTGTATTTTGATTGATAAATGTTGAGCTTACTTGTTTGTACTTTGAGGATGTTGAACATTATAGCCATGTGTGGCTAAATTTACTTATGTTGTTGGGATGATGAGACCCGTTTAATTTAATGTTAAGTTGATGTTTGATATTGCTTCTTATATGCATACTGTATTTTTTTTTTTTTGATTTAATGTTATGTTTTGGCTAGATATAGCTATAGTTTAGATCTATGCAGTGAGAATTGGTAGATCTAATAGACCTATGAATACTTGTTAGATTTGTTAAATGACTTGAGGAAGCTTAACATAATCTGATTCTCTTATGGGTTTTGCTTAATGCCATGTATGATTAATTGTGGCTACTGTCATAGTGATGATGAGAGTAAAGCTATGGCTTTGAGTTCATTTGATTCATATGCATGTTTGATTTGAGAGTATCACTTAAGAGAGGGCTCTTGATGGTTATTTGATAAACCTGAGATGTGCATCAAGAAGTCAATATAAACATCAAGTTAACTTAATGAAAAATGTGGTTCTTAATATCCCAAAAACATGCTTCTCCTATTGATTGTTCATTTTGTTATTTTTGTTACTACTTAGCACTCTTTAAATCCTTTAGATTAATTGTTAGTTTATTTTATTACTTGTCTAAATCAAATCAATTTTTCAGCCTTAAACATAAACAATAAGGATTAATAGGTGTCTTAGTACCAATCCTCATGGGACACGACACTCTACTCACACACTATATTACTTGTTCGACCCGTGCATTTGCGGACACTAACAACTGCTACATGCAAATGCACAAAATATATACACACACAAGCACAAAAGAGCATGATAAAATGATGCATGAATATGGTAAAATGACATAATAATAAAATGATGCATGATCATGGTTTATGCCAAAACTAATGTACATAACATGGCACACATGATGTAAACATAGTATAATAACATAAAAACGTTGCATAGAATCATAAACATGAAAATTTAGAAAGCATGTAAATATGGTAAATTTATATATCATGGCAATATCATACAAGCTTGGCATAATAATAACATATTATAAACATGCAAAAAAGTAAAATGCAAATAAAGCAATAAAAAGCCAAACAATTAACCCATGGCATGGCATGTAATCATGGTAAAGTCATATTATGAACAAATATATGCATGTTAAATAATAAAATATGAAAAATAAAAGCAATAAATTAAAAGATAAGAGAGATGAGAATGGCTAACAAGTTTCGCAAATATCCTCTCTATGATTGCTCTATATTCCGAGTTTTGGGGCAATAAAACATTTTATTTGTAAAATGTAAAAAATAACTTAAAATATAAAATAAAGTTAATAAAATGCTCTAGAAGTGAATTTGGCTTCAAAAAGAAATAAAAATGGATATCATTGTAAATTTTAATAGAAAAATAGCTTAAAAAGCCTAAATGAAAAATGTTTGAAAATGAATTCTAAATAAAAAGGATTTTGGAAAGCATTTAAAACTATCATTTGATTAATTATATGAACTATTAATTCACAACATGAGTTTCCATCAAGGTAGGCCTCAAAATGTGAATTTTGTACCTTGGATGGGCATTCCCATATTATGAATTATTAATCACATAATTAAATCATTTTATTTAAAAAAATAGAGAATAAAGGAAAATATGATCCCTATCCTTGCATTTGGATATTTTTGTGATCAACAAAGAAGAACACAAATATCATATAAAAGCATAATATTTATAAATGAATGCTTAAAGAAAATGTAAATTTCCATAAAAAAAAGTGAGGAAATGAAAAAGGATTCATTTATTGAAATGGAATTGAAAAATAAGTGCAAAAGATTCCATTTTGTTAACCATAAAAGATAAATTACCCATTAAAAGAAGA
>CATIWM010711391.1:0-13307 GCA_949671775.1 Mallotus repandus
AAATAAACAAAACAAGGCTTAGCATCACAAATATTAAAACATGATAAAATGATCATTAACATAAAACTAGTCACATTTACAAATAATAAGGAAATAAATAATAATTACAAAAAGAATTAAGCAAACTCAAAATTTTCTCCCCCTTTAGAAAAATAAACAAGAATTAAAGAAACATGAATTAAGAAAAATAAGAATGCATTAATAAAAAGATAGGAGTACATTATTATTTGAAATAACAATTGTAAACAAGAAATATCCATGACAAAAACTAACAGCTCCTAGCTCATAAACCGAAAATCAACCAAACATAAACTAGCACAAAATAGTCTTAAATAAAAACTAACAGCTAAAGTTTTAGAAACCAAAAATATACTTAAAATAAACTAAACAGATACCGATGAGCAAACAAAGAAAAAGGACATAAAAAGAAGCTAGTTTTGAGGAGGAGATGGAGGAGGATGAGTGAAAATTGCATATGAGCAAGAAACACTTAATGCTATAAAAATAAATAATTTATTGAAAATAAAGTTCATTAAAAAAATGTTAAGATCAAAATTAAAAAACTTAATGATCACAGTAATTGATAAGCACAACATGATTTCACATGAAAATGTGAAGTTAACCAATCCAACTATCAAATAAACAATTTTAACACACAATCAAGACAAACTAGAACCATCAATCATGCCAAGCTCATGCTTAATGAAGTTAAATCTCTCTTCATTAAGAGGTTTAGTGAATATGTCTACAACTTGATTGTTTGTATCAACAAACTCAAGTGAGATATCACCATTTTGAATATGATCAAGCAAGAAATGATGTTTAATGTCTATATGCTTAGTTCTAGAAAGTTGAATGAGATTTTTGCTAAGGTTTATAACACTTGTATTATCACATTTGATTGGAATATGACCAATTTTAATGCCATTGTCCATCAATTGTTGTTTTTGCCACAATACTTATGAATAACATAAACTTACAACAACATATTATGCTTCTGCAGTGGATAAGGCAATCGAAACTTGTTTCTTACTAAACCAAAAAACTAAACATTGTCCTAAAACTTGACAAGTTTTGGAAGTACTTTTCTATCTAATAAACTACCGACATAGTCCGTATCCGAATAACTAATTAAGTTAAAGGATGAACTTCTAGTATACCAAAGTCCTAAATGCAATTTTCCACTTAGATATTTGAAAATTCTTTTGATTGCATTCAAGTAGGACTCCCTAGGATGAAATCTAGCACACAAGCAAGTAGCAAACATTATATTGGGTCTACTAGCAATTAAATAAAGAAGAGATCTTATCATACCTCTAAATCGCTTTTCATCAATTGGCTTGCCATTCTCATCCTTGTTGAGTTTGGTTATGGTACTGATTAGAGTTTTGCTTGATTTGACTCCATCTATGCCAAACTTCTTAAAAATGTCTCTAGCACACTTGGTTTGATTGATGAAAATCCCATCTTTGCAATGCTTGATTTGTAATCCGAGGAAGAATTTAAGCTCACCCATCATACTCATCTTAAATTCTGTTTGCATTAACTTAGAAAATTTCCCACACAAGCAATGGTTAGTAGCACCAAAAATAATATCATCAATATATATTTGAACAATCAATAAATCATGTTTGGATTTCTTTATGAAAAGAGTTGTATCAACTTTTCCTTTAGAGAAGTCTTTCTCTAATAAAAAGTTGCTCAATCTTTCATACGAAGCTCTAGGAGCTTGTTTCAACCCATAAAAAGCTTTTGAATGCTTAAAAACATGATTGGAAAATCTGAACTTTCAAAACCTGGAGGTTGTTCAACATAAACTTCTTCTTTAATAAGACCATTTAAAAATACACTTTTAACATACATTTGATAAAGTTTAAAATCTATGTAAGATGCAAATGCAAGTAGCATTCTAATAGCTTCTAACCTTGTAATGGGGGCAAAGGTTTCATCATAATCAATACCTTCTTCTTAATTATAACCTTCAGCTACTAGTTTAGCTTTATTCCTAGTTATGACACCTTATTCATTAATCTTATTTCTAAACACCCACTTGGTGCCTATAATAGGATGATGTTTCGGTCTAGGAACCAAAGTTCAAACTTTATTTTTCTAAAATTGATTTAACTCTTCTAGCATAACAAGGACCCAAAATTTTCCATTTAAAGCATCAGCAACATTTTTAGGTTCAATTTGAGAGATGAAGGCTAAATTAATAATAGACATAAGTTTAGAACAAATTATTACACTTTTTGTAGTATCACCGATGATAAGGTCTTGATGATGTGCTTTCTTGAATTGCCAATCCTTTGGAAGATCATCCTTTAAAGAAGGTTAAGGCATTTCCTCACTTTCTTCCTTGCTTAGACTTTTAAGTTCCAAAGGTTTGCTAGAATATTCTTCTTGAATATTCTCATTCATAAGCTCACCTATATCATCATCAACACAATTTCTCCAATTCCAATAATCTTTCCTTTTGCATTGTCCCTGAAGGTGACATGTCCTCCATCCTTAGCATCAAGCTTTTTGAATTGCTCTTTGTCTCCGGTCATGTGTCATGAACATCCACTATCAAGATACCATTTACTTTGTATTCTTGTAGACTTCAAGAACACCTACACATCATAATTTGCACATTCTTTTGAACCCAAACCTTTCTTGGTCTAGGTTGGTTAGTCTTAAGATAATCAAAAGGAAGCAAGTTTAAGTGCAATCTTCTATAAAAGCGCACATTGCTTGAGTGACCTTTGGTCATGCAATAAAATATTCAACATTGGCAAATTTATTTCTCCTAGGATGATATGCTTTCCTAGTATGTGAAACATGTTTTATGTGTTATGGTAGTGAATGCTTTCTATAACTCTTTTGAGTCATAGTGTGAGACATGTATTGACAATGACAATCTGTATTTTGATAGGTTTGTACAATGTGTTAATGTGTATTATGTTGTGTAGCATGCCTATTATAATTTTTTCTAGTATACATATAAGCATGTATAGGTTGTGGTGCTCTAGTTTGAGTCTTACCTCTTTGTGTTAATGGAGATTGAATCTTATGAGACCTTCCTTTATTATTTGACACTTGTGACCTCTTCGCTTTAAAAGCTTGAGTCTCATTTTAGGAGGTAGAAACCATGGAATCATGTGCTTTAACAAAATTAATATGTGATGATAAGGAAGGAGATATCCCATTTTTATATCCAATTCTATGAGTATCTCCATGAAATTTTTGAGAGTCAATAATACTATCTAGAGTTTCTTTTCCTCTCTTAAATTTTGAAATATAATTTTTTAGCCCTAAGACCTCCTTAGAAAGCTTTTGATTTTCATCATTTGCTTTCTTGAGTTGGTCTTCCAAGGAATTTGAATTTTCTAGTTTATCATTTGATTTAACAAGATTAGAAAATTCAATTTTTAATTTTTCAAATTCCTTGGTTAAGCTAGTTAACTCATGCTTATAATGTTTCTTCTTAGCAAGTAAACTTTTGCATTTAAGCATAAGTGTGCTAGCTATAGAGCTCTCATCATCATTATCATCATCATTATCATCATCATTATCATCAAATTCATAATCATCACAAAAAGAATTGGAAGTAGATGTTACCTCATTTTCATTTGCAAGAGCCATGAAGCAAAGATTGACAACTTCTTGTTGTTCCTCTTCCTTTTCAGATTCGGAGGAGTCATCCCAAGTAGCTTTAAATGTCTTCTTTTTCTCCTTTGCTCCTTTGTTTTTAAGTTTGAGTTTGGGGCACTCACTTCAAATGTGATCCAATTTCTCACATTCATAGCAAGTAACTTCTTTAGTTTTCTTTTTGTTTTCTCCTTCATACTTCTTGTTGAAGTCTCTAGTTCTTGAAGAATTTTTCTTTCTCAAGAACTTCTTAAAGCTTCTTGTGAGCATGGCAATATCACCATCTTCATCAATGGAATCTTTAAGATTTTAATCTTTACTTTCTTCTTGTGAAGCCTTTAATGCTATACTCCTTTTCTTTTCTTCCTTCTCTTCTTGCTCTTCACCTCTTTGCTTTATCGTAAGCTCATGGGTGAGAAGCCTTCCAATAAGCACACCGGTTGAAAGAGTAGTAAGGTCTTGAGCTTCCTCAATTGAAAGTAACTCGAGATTCCCAATCCTTTTTAGGTAGGATTCTTAGAATCTTATTGTTTACGTCTTCCTTGGTGAAATGTTTACTAAGTTTCTTGAGGGTGGTGATAAGAGCATTGAGACGATTGGTCATCTCTGTGATTGATTCTTGAGGCTTCATTTTGAAAAGCTCATACTCATACATGTGGAGTTAAACCTTCTTGCTTCATACTTACACATTGCCTTCGTAATGATTCTCCAAGGTTTCCTACATTTTCTTGGCCAAAATGTAATATTGAAGCTTTCCACCTTCTTCTATTAATATAGAAGAAACTAATGTGATCATAGCCTTTTTATTTTTGTGATTTTCTTCCTTTTGATCGTTGTTCTATTGACTCCTTGGGATGGTAGTGACTACCCCTTCAATGGTAGCTTTGGGTGGTTCCTAACCTTTTAGGACAATGTCTAAAAGTTTGATAGAATCACAATCCAAATATAGCTCCATTTTGAATTTCCAGTGAGGATAGTCACTTCCATCAAAGAATGGTCTAAGAGAAGAAATGTTTTGAATTTCACTTCCCATAATCTTGACTTCTAGTAATTAAGTTCCTAGAATTCAAGCTCTGATACCGAATGAAAATTCCCTATTGGGGGTGAATGGGGCTATCGAACAAAAATTAAGAACTTAAAAATAAATAAGCAAAATTTGAAAGAATGTTGAGAAGGAAGAATGATGAAAATAAGAATTTAAGGAGTTCGGATTCTCAATAATCCTATGTCTCCGCCTAACTTATCCCCAAGTTAGGACTTTCACTCACCCACAATCTTATCCACAAGATTGAGATTACATAAAAGTTTAAGGCTTACTCTTATAACCTTACAAACTAGAGTTTCTAGGCTCACTCTAAAACTAATTCCCAAGTGTTTCAATGGATAAACACTTAAACTAATTCCTTTAGAATAGAATCTCACTTCCCATTTTCTTAAACCCAGAAAATAAAAGAATAACAATATCTATTCTAACACTCATTAACTCTCACAAGAGTTATACAAATATATAAAATGAATTTTGAAAGAATGTGAGAGCTTTTTGAATGTTAAGAATGAGAATTGTAATAATCAAGTGTCTTAACATCAATTAAGCTTTAGGAGTTGTTTATATAAACAAACAACTCAAAATTATAGTAGTTTTAAGCCAATAATTGTGTCTCCAGGGTCCCCAAATATTTGAAGACATAAATTGATTTATTTCTATCAAAATGACGCTCATAATCGTGAGGAAGAAGTCTTGGCTTGTGAGGATAAAAAATAGAGTCGTTGCCTTTGAATTTTTGTAAAAATGCCAATTCTGAGCTTTTAGGAGGATGTTCACGATTTTCTCACTACCGTGATGGCAGACAATGATTGGCACTATCCAAAATAGCTGAAATGGCTCAAAATTGTCACCAACAGGGGACAGCTCATGATTGGCTCGTGAGAAGCTTGTGAGTGGGAATTTAGCCCTTTAATATGATCAAATTAGACTAATTTTGCTTCATAAAAGTTTTAGATATTTTTCTTATCTTTCTATATCATTTTGAATCACCCTAATTGGACCTCTATAGCTCAAGATATTGCTGAAATACTAAGCATTGTGCAACCTAAAATGAAAGCTACATATGTTGACTTTGACTAAAGATTTGTAAACCCAAATGAAATTATATTTTAACAAGTAAGGTCAATTCAAAAATTTTATGATGTCTACTTCAAATTTCAAGTAGAACACTTTCTCATTATAAGGGTCTATGGATGTTAAAAGCCTCTCTGAATCTTAGAGGTCGAATCAGCCCAAAAGCATACTTATCAATCCTGGTCGTGACCATACTTGGGACCAATGTCTAGAGATGTTTTTCTTTGATATTTATACTTCATTTTGGCTTCCAATTAAGTCCTAATTTATACATATTTAAACAAATAAAATTAAATGCTCAAAATTAAGTTTGTTTAGATCAAAATCAAGATTGATCATTGCTAAGTTCAACAATTGAAAGTCAATTGATACAGTTATCAACCCTGCAAAGTCTCTTTAGGATCAATGGGAAGAAGCTCAGCATACCTTACAACAGTTCATCGAGCCTAGTACTACCCAAAACAAGTTTGAAGATAAGTGAAAAAAGACCTCCTCAAGGCTGGTTAAAGTTGAATGTAGATGCAGCTCTTTTTATTGAGGAGCAGGTCGTAAGTGTAGGATGGATTCTCAAGGATTGTAGAGGTCATTTCATTAGTGCTGCATCCATTCCTATTCAAGGATGATTTGATCCTTTAGAATCTGAGGCGTGCAGTGTAAAGGAGGCTTTGAGTTTGCTTAGAAGAGTAGGATTCACTAAGTGTATTATTGAATCAGATTCTATGCTTATGGTTGAGGAGATTCTAAAGGGAAAGGGTCTTTGTTCTCAAGCACGCTTAATTATACAAGATTGTTCCCAAATACTATCCTCCTTAGTGAATGTGAAAGTTTGTTTTGTCAAACGCTCTGCGAACATGATAGATCATAGAATAGCAAGAGCTTCATGTTCTCTAGCAGAGCCTACTGTTTGGGAGAGCCATGTCCCAAACTTTATTTCATGTCTGTTAAATATTGATGTTGCTTGAATAAAAGTTATTATTTCCTTTCACAAAAATTGAGATATAGGTTATCTATTTCTAATAAATTTATCATATTAAAAATATATATGATTATAAAAAGTTATAGAAATATCTGTGATGAGATATGTATATTTTAGTTGTTCATTAAATATTTATATGTTTAATAAAAAATATAAATGCAAAAAATTATATATATATATAACTCCATGTTTTGCATTCATATTGTTATTAATTATATGAATATTTAATGATCAGTTAAAATATAAATATTTTATTAAAAATATTTTTATAATTTCTTTACAATCTTTAAGATTTAATTGGTTAAAAATAAAAATTATAAGAATTTAATAAAAAATTTAAAAGTATAAAAACTAAACTAAATATTTTTAAACTGTCATTATTTTTTTCGTTCAAGTATAATTAAAAAATAAAATACAAAAGTATAATATGCCAAAATAAATTCATAAAAATATTATATCAAAAACAATTAGGAACAAAAGTAATCGGAGTATGTTTTTCTTTTTATAAAATGCACCGTGCCACCATTTTGAACTACCCAACTACTACTCTAATATAAGAGGTTGAAATTTTAGTGTGTCAACGGTTTGGCAGAATTTTAGTAGGGATCCACACTCGTATATAGATTTTATTAATTTGGTCCAAACATAAACCGCAGGTGGATAAAATAGTTCATTTTTATTTTAAGAAAATTACATAAAAAAAAATCTAACTTATCATATACTTACTACAAATAATATCATAATTTAATTTTACAGTTAATTTATTCAGAACATTTCAAAAATTTGTAAGAGTAACTCTCCATTAAAATTTATTTAACCGTCAGCTGACATGTTCGTTAGTGAGACCAATTTTTGACATGTAGGGCTTATAGGTACTAACTGAATTTGAGTAATTACATATAAAATCTTAACCTTTATTAAACTTCTAAAATAAACCTACCATAAAATATTTAATAAATTTTTATTAAAAATTTTAAAATTTATTAATATTATTTAGAATAATTTTAATAAAAAAATAGTAGATGAAATTCAATGCTTTATTATTAATAAAATAATTTAAAATATTTAAAAGTTTATAAAAATTACAACACATAATTTAACATACACTTTAAGATTAAAAAATATAAAAATATAAAAATTCAAAAAAAAGCACTGAAAAGGAGAACCTATTAGTGATAACTAATCAAATTATTTTTGTGATTAATTTCATTCCAATTTCATAAATTAATACTAAAACTAATTTATAGAAAATTTCTTTTTATTTTTATTTTATACATTTTATTATAAAATTTTTCTTACTATATTTTTTGGATTTTTTATGTTTTTATATTTTTAAAATTTTCATATTTTTATTGTAAAAGCATATACAAGAAATTTTTCATAATAAAATACATAAATGTAATGAAAAAAATAAGTTTTTTTATAAAATAGTTTTCATTTTATCAATTTTGGAGTATAATTGATCTCAAAAAAAAATTGTTTTTTATAATTTTTTTTTGAATTTTCATATTTTCATATTTTCTTAATTTTAAAGTATATATTAAATTATGTATTATAATTTCTATAAAATTTTTAAATATATAAAAATATATTATTATTAAAAAAGCACTGAATTCTACACTTATTTCCATTATTTATTTTATTAAAATCATTCTAATAATTTTTATAAATTTAAAATTATTTAATTAAAATTATTTAAATAATCGGTTAGGATTTATTTTACAAGTTTAATAAAGGTTGGGGTTTTATACATAATTACTCAAATTCAGTCAGTACCTGCAGGTCCCATATGTCAAAAAATAAGCCCCACTAACAAATATGTCAACTGTCCTTTAAAGAAATTTTAACGGATAATTAATTTTACAAATTTTTGAAACGTTATAGTTAAAATTGATAGTAAAATTAAATTATAATTTTATTTGCAAATAATATAAAAACTTAGGGTGTTTTATGTAATATTTTCTTTTATTTTTTAGGAATTTTTAATGCTGATGTATTTAGTGTTTTTTTTTTGCATTGCATTTTTTGAAGAAAAACACTTGGCTTATTAATGATTGTATAAAGGGAAAATCCTAAACATTAAGTCAATTATTAATTAAATCCTACTTTAAAAGTCATTTCAATTTGCTCTTTCAACTTTATAAATTGTATCAATTATATCCAATTTTATTTGAAGAATCTAATTGTATTTTTAAAAATTACTTTTAGATCTCTATAAAATAAATTTGACACTTATAAAATTTTTTATCCTCTTTATCTTATAAGAAAAAACAAAATGTAGAAAATTGATGTTAAAATCTAATTTTTCTACTCTTGACATGAATTCAAGAATTAATTTTTAAAAGTTTCATAAATTTAAAAATTTTTCTTTTTAAATTCTAGCTATTTTAAAATTTACTGAAAAACTTTCAACTGTATTATTTTAAAAAAATTTACTAATAAGAGCAAAAAAAACGTATGAAATGAAAAATTGAAGAGACTTTTAAGATATTAAAAATAATATAAAAAATAAAAAATATTTAATTTTTCTAAATATTTGAAAATAAAAAATTATTATTTTATTATTATTTATGGTGATGGTTAAAAGTACTTATATTTATATTTATATTAGCCTATGTAATACAAGTTATAATTCTTTTGTTTTTTTCTTATTATTTTTTATTAATACATATGAAAAGTAAAAACTTTATGTAAAACTTTAAAATTAGTTTTTAAATTTATTTGAAAATTGGTAAGATTGAAACTTGAAAATATTTTTTAATTTTTATTTTTCTTTAAAAAAGCAAAATTTGAATAACTAATAAATTTATTTTTAGGGATCTAAAAGTAATTTTTAAAAATATAATTATATTATTGGAGCCCTTGAGGGGGGTGAATAGGGTTTATTGAGGTTTAAAGGGAAAAAAATTGAAAATTGAAGGGAAAATAAAATGTGATTTAGAAAAGAATAAATATTAACAAAAACAAGAATAAGAAAGACAAAAAAGACAATATCAAACACAAGAACACAAAAGATTTTAGGGATTTCAGATTCTCAACAATTCTACATCTTCTACCTAACTTGTCCCTAAGGTTTTCAAACCACCCACTCCAATCTATTTACTTAGATTGATTATACAAGAGTTTTTCAAGGCTTAACTCAAAACCTTTACAAGAGTTTTTCAAGATTCGACTCAAACATTCACAAGAGTTTTTCAAGATTTGAACATTCGCAAGAGTTTTTCAAAATTCAAACATTCGCAAGAGTTTTTCAAGACTAAACTCAAACCTTCACACAAATGAGTTTTTCTTGGCTTAACTAAAACCATAACCAAAAGTAAGTATTTTCAATGGTTAACACTTCAACTAAACCACTAGAGTTGATCCTCACTTTCCTTTCCTTAACCCAAGAAAAAGATGAAGTAGAATTCTACCTCTTACTCATAATAAATATGAATAAGAACATGAACAAGAAAAGATAAAAAAAAAAGATAAGACCAAGCATAAGAACACAAATGATTTTAGGGAGCATGGATTCTCAACAATTTTTGTCTCCCACCTAATTTATCCTCAAGATAGGATTGTTAGACCACACACTACAATCTATTTACTTAGATTGAATACAAAAGAGTTTTTCAAGGTTCAACTCAAAACTTTACAAGATTTTATCAAGGCTCAACTCAAACTTTCACACAAATGATTTTTTCTTTGCTCAACTTAAACCACAACAAAAAAATTCAATTGCTTTCAATGGATAACACTTCAACTAAAACGCTATAGTTGATCCTCACTTCCCCTTATGTGACCCAAGAAAGAGATAAAGTAAAATCCTAACTCTAACTTATAACTCAACTCTTTTTAAAAGATTTATTACAAAGAAAAACGGAAATAAGAAGTTTTTTAAGCAATAAATTTGATCATTATTTTTTATACCTCAAACTCTAGCTGCTGGAGTGAAGCCAAAACATACACACATTCTCCTTCTTCATTTATTGCAATCTTTCACTTTTTATAGGATTTGGCATGCTCATAGTTATGAGGACACATGTCATTGTCGTGGTGAACAAAAATGTATCCGTTGCTTGTATGACCTAATCGTTTGAAGCTATAGAATGAGGGCTACGAGCATGCTCATGATTGTGACCAGGATCGTGAGGACGGCTACCTCTATTTGTTCTTTAAGCTTTTGGAACCTCAAGGTCATGAAGAGATGATCACAATTGTAATGGGCTTCCTCACATTCATGATAAAGATCGTGAGGAGGCCCATCCTCTTGACTAACTTAGCTCTTTTAACTTTAAACAATTCTCTGAAGCTCACGAGTATGCTCACAATCATAACTTGCCTCATGAGCATCATAGGGACAAGATTTTGGGTTCATTTTTACTTACATTTCTTCATCAATTAGCATGGACTTGAACCTAACTAAAATGCACACTTAAACACTCGTATTAGCAATAAAAATTGATTGTTAAAGTTAAAATCAAGGTTGATTTGAAATTGATCAACACATTAATCATGCAAAGGGTCAATATAGATCGTTCAAATAAAATTGGATAGAGTTGACACAATTCGTAAAGTTGAAGGAATAAATTGAAATAACTTTCAAAATATGATTTAATTGATAATTGGTCCAAAGTTTAGGATAAAACAAAGGTAAAAAAGATCAAGTCTATTTGTGTCAATTTGTATCAATATATATTTTTTAAAAGGTAGAGTTCAAAATGGTTTAACTCCGCAATATAAGGAGGGACTTTGTATGAGTAGATTATAAAATTTTATTGAGATATACATTTGTAAGATAGAAATGGCTAACTGTAAGCATCGAATTTTGGGATAACTAGAGCATGGATGCAACAGAGGACCTGGTGATAAAAATTGACTGTAAAATTAGATTTATTGGATTTGATTTATTGGTTTTGAACTAAATTGTAATTTATTTTTAAATTTTATTTATTTATTTAATATATATATATAATTATTTTTTAATAAATTTTCAAAAAAATAAAAAAAGAAAAAAAAGAAAAAATACAAATTAAAAAAAAAAGATTTTGGTCGAATGGGCCAAAGGCCATTCAATTTATACAACAAAATGGAAATGGCCAACCTTTGGCCATTATTTCATTTTTTTAGTTATTTTTCCAATCGGAAATCTACACTTCCGATCGGAGAAATAGGTCCCGTAATTTTTTTATTTTTTTCTCCCAAATTTTTTATTTTTATATTATTTTATTTATTTATTTGTTTGTTATTTATCCATAGATTTTGATTAGTTGTTATTTTGATAAATATTTTATTTATTAGATAAATGTGTTGATAAATTTATGATTTTTTAGATAAAAAATAAAAATAATTTATATGTTTTATTTTTATCCTGTAATCATATTAGGGTTACAGGGTTGTATCTATATATACATAATTTTCATTTCACAGGTGGAGGGTTTTTATTATTATTTTTCTCTCCCTTTTCCTCATTCTTTGCCGTGAGCCAAAATAAAGTCATTCCTCCTTTTATTTTTTACGTACTTTTCTTTTAGTTTTTTGGCATAAATAAGATCAAAAATAAAATCTAAATAAAAAATCACAGACAAACATAACAAAAGGCACAGGCTTTCATCAATGGTGATCACCTTCTGAGGGGAATCAATATTGCATCCATCAAATGATTTCGTCTTCTACTCCTTTCTCTTTTTATTTTGTTTGATTATTTTTATTTTGTTTGATTTTGATTTGATTTAATTTAATTTTTAATTTTATTATGTTCAATTACTAGTCCTTATTTATTTTTGTGTTTATAATTACGGATGAGGTGATTTGAATTGACTGTGGAGAACAAAACTATGAAGATCCATGGAATGCCATGAATTAAATTTTGTGTCTGAATGTAGTTTTAGGATTATTTATTTATTTATTTTGTAATTTTATTTTGTATTTTATTTTTGGGGTAGTAATTAATTTTAATTTTTATTCTCAGTAGATCATTGTAATAGCCTCAATAGTGAGAATAGTGCAATCATGTGTTTGGCATGTGTTTTTATTTAATTAATTGGTTAGTAAATTAGGGTTTCATTTGGTAAATTCAATTAAAATTAATTGTGGTTTTAGATTAATTTAGGTTGCATGTAATTAAAATTAGGGTTAGAAATATCACAAAATGTTTGTTTTTTATTTGATATTTTTTTATTATTATTTGGGCTTGTTTGTTATTTTGATTCGTTTTGGGCCCCAAACCCATGTGTAGGTCTAACTCACTAATAAAATATGCCTTTAAAATTAAATTTATGTTTAATTAACTTTAAAATCAATTTATTCCTATTTAGGTTGATTTAGACTTTAGGGCCACTTTATGTAATTTAAAATGAATTTAAACTTAGCTCAGCCCATTAAATTATTTTTTTTAAATAAATAGTTTTAAGATCATTTCATTTAAAATAAAATAAGTAGAATTAGGCTCATTAAATCAAATCCATTTTCTTAAATTTGGTAGACTTAAGCCCACTTTTAGAATTAAAAATAAATAGATTTAAGTTCACTAATACAATTAAAATATAGGTCCACCTTTAGTTCCATTTCACTTGTAAATAAAATATGTAGATTTAGCTA
>CATIWM010711433.1:0-12614 GCA_949671775.1 Mallotus repandus
GAAAGTTTGAGAGCTTTGATGAATGCTTAAGAGAGAATGAATGATAAACAAGTTTCTTAGCATTCAATTGAGCTCTTGGAGGTGTTTATATAGATAAACACTCAAAAATATAGTTTTTGGATGTATCAATTATGTCTCCAATGTCTATAAATGATTTTTGAATATTCTTGGACTTTTTGCAGCTTAAAGGATGCTCACGATCGTGAGGAAGCAGTTCTAGCTCGTGAGGAGGAAAGTACTAGCCGTTACCTTTGAAAAAAGTCAAAAATTTCTATTTTTTACTGTCAGAGGAGTGCTCACGAGCTGCTCATGATCGTGAGCACTCCTTGTGAGCATCATTGGCTAAGTTACTTAAAAAGGCACAAAAAGATGCTACAGGAGGTTGCTCGTGAGACGCTCGTGAAGGTGCTCGTGAGCGTCACTAAAGACGATCGAATTAGCCTTCACTTTCTTCATAAAATTTGTAGATAATTGTCTTATCTTTCTATATCACTTTGAATCATCTCAATTGGACATCTTTAGCTCAAGATGTTGCTTAAATACTAAGAGCTGCTCAACTTAAGATGAAAGCTCCATATACTGACTTTGATTCAAGATTTTCATATCCAAATGAGCTTAGATTTTGACAAGTAAGCTCAATTCAGAAAGCTTAAGATGTCTACTTCAAATGTTAAGAAGAACACTTCCTCATTATAGATCTCTAAGAATGTTAAAATCTTCCTTGAATTTTGGAGGTTGAATTAGCCCAAGCATGCTTAACTCCATTTTGATTTGCATGATAGTCCTAGCTTATACACACTTAAACAACCATATTAAATGCTCAAAATTAAGATTGTTAAGATCAAAATCAAGATTGATTATTGCTAAGGTCAACAACAATTTTTTTTTTTTAAGAAGATTGAAGATGAAGAGAATTAGAGGAAAAATAACTTTGTTTATTTCTTCAGTCTTTTATATTTATTGTGGTTTGTTCTCTTTTCTTTAGTTCAAAGAGCACTTGAGAGAGCTATCACAAGACAAATTAAGTAACAGTCTAGTTGGCAAGATAGATTTTTCTTGTAAAGTTATGTGTTTATTTGATTTGGTCTTATTGAATTTTCTCTATATAAGTGAAGTAGTTACAGAGTTAGTAACTTCAAACATGTTTGTATTGTATTGTTTAGATATTCCATTATTTTATGTTTTGCTTGTTTGTTGCTGTGGAAGCAACTGCTGATCTTTTTTTTAATGAAAACTTCGATTTCCAAAAAAAAAAAACCAATATTGTTATTTCTCAACTTAGGAAAGGAAGTCCCAATCTATTGGTAGCCACAGTAGCAACCGATGCACACATCAAACGTCCTGCTGCGGCAGAACCAAATTGAAGATGTTGCATCCACAATCAAACTTGTGTATATTTTTTATTTCATAGACTAGACATAACTTTTGATTACATATGAATGTTGGCCAACTGATTATGTATCATTCATTTCGTAAAATAAAAATATCGAAGTATTAACTGCAACAAAATTGATGGTGACTGGATCGACATGATTGAAGAGCTCGTACAATCGTTCATCTATTAAAGGAAGGACTTCACATTTTAGATTCACAAAATTACAACAAATTTTGAATATGAATATCTGCTAAAAAAACACAATAATTTAAGAAAAACTAGAAGCATAAATAATGATTTATTACTAAAAAATATAGATCTAGATAGTAAATTAAAAAAAAAAACTTGCTATCGGAACCCCTTAAGGCTAAAACAAAGAACGCATGCTACAGTACACAGAGAGAAAAGAGAAACAGAGTTGGATTTTTTTTTTTTAGTTATTTATCATTTTCTTCTCAATTTCTCATAATATTGGCTAGTGGCTAATAAGTGATTTTAATGTTTTTTTTTGCATTGATTCTAATTGTGAATTTCGCAGTAAATTTTCTTTGTTAAGTCACCAACATACTCTCATAGTCATTTGATTATTTGTGTGGCAAGTATATACATGTATTGCATGGAGAACTCATTTCAGTTTTTATACAATGAATCAATTTCATGCAAAAATTGGACCTGCTCTAAAACAGAAAAGGCAACCATAAGCCCATCCCAATCCCAAGAGACAACCATAACGCCATCCCAATCCCAAGCATTGGCTTGATAATTGCAGAGTTGTTATCTTTATGGCTTTTTTGACAATCTTCACAGCTACCAAGTTCAAGATCCGGGTCCGACTCGTTCCTCAAAAACCGGCGATCATTCTAGTAGATAGACAAAGGAGAATTATAAATCAGAATCGCAAAATTGCTATGACCTGAAATGAATAAAGAAAGCACATACTTGTTTTTCATGAAATATGGTTTTGGCATGCGATTTTTGAACCGAGTTGTGTTGTGTTCTTTTACATCTCAAATGGAAAATCAAGCGAAGAAATTGAGCAAATCCAATTTTAACACTCGAATTCAAAGACAATTCCGAACACCGAGTTTTGCCGTTAGAGGCCGGAAAAGCTGATTGAGCAATCAAGATCAAATAACCTTTGCACTATCGTATATCATACGTAAACCAGAATCATTATATATCATAGGTAAACCAGAAACATTAATCAACAATTACAACTGGGAAATGTTAGATCCTTGAGTTACAGGTTCTTACAAAGAATATATATATATCTTAAAAGAAATCTTAGAAAAGCCTTCAAATTTTGTTAAATTTCATATGAATCTTTGTATGTTGATTCATTCCCTAAGCTGTGCAATTTGTAATTATTTTTTTTATCTGCTGTTCTAAAATTTCCACAAATGTGCATCAATCTTTATCTATACTTCCTTTTTGTGTCTCGCCCTTGTACTATCTTCAGAACTCCAACAATTACAGAAACTTGAAATGATAAATCTTTTCTCCTTCTATATTTTGGAACCATTTTACGAAACCTGCGACATTGGCTCTTTAGCAACAACAAAGAGAACACGTACTGGGTAACATGTTACTGATATTGAAATGTTCAAAATTAAGAGGACATTGCATACCTCAGCTGTTGGTATGAGGTTATGGCAGGTAGTGTCGCAAGGATACGGACAGTCGATCTCCTTGGATAAGCCTCTGTTAAAATACCAATCACCTACTGTTTCTGCAATTGTCTGCCAAAGAAATTATGGTAAAGTTTTCGTCAATTCTGAAAAAGTATGAAGCGACGTAAAGTATGGCATTAAAAATGTGAGCCTTAAGATTTGATTATATATCATTCATTCTACTAAATTAACAGAGCCCGATTGCTCGCCATGTTTACAGATAGCTGACCAGCATCCTCAGCTTTGAATGGCAGAGAAAAGATTTATGTGGAGTCTTGCAGGCAGAATGTAAGCATCGTACCTTATTGTGTATCCGTGGAGAGTCCACTGCAAACCATGTATCTTGCGACTCACTTTGGCAATGAGCAAAGCATGAATTTATAAACATCCCCCCACGACTAGAATTGTTAACGAAAAATCTCAAGGCTCCCAGCATATCACTCCTGAAACCTGAACACAATATAAAGCAAAGTAAATGAAGTATATAATTCAGTAAGTTCTAAGACTCCGTACTGAATGGTTGATGCTGAAAGCCTGTGACCCACCTTGCAATATGCCTATCTGTGTTTCACTACAATCTGCTGTATTAAGCTTGCAATTCTTCCATAATCCAGGCAAGTCGGCAGAAGGAGGCACCAATATATGGTTGAACTGTCAAGACTTTAAAGTTTCAGTCATTCCATGTTGTCAAAAGAATATTGTGCCGTTTCATATTGAAGAATGTTTAGAAATACTTTAAAATGTTTAGAAATACTTTACTTGGTACACATCATAAGCGGCGTTCAAGATGAAGAATGGTGTTGTAATGAACCTTAATGCATATTGTGGAAAGATGCACTGCATAATGTAAAATGCCATGACTACTAGCGTGAACCCAAAAAGTACGATAATGGGAATAGAAGTCTGCAGACAAATTTACCAGTTTTGTATTCTCCAAGGAAGTGGTGCAGTTTTTGTTCAGATTCTTTTCTACTCCCTGCATGAACAATTAACACTGTAAATAAAGCTAGTGTGATATATAATGCAGAGCAGAGCTTAAGCATCCGACTCTCTATACGAAATATGACATTAAGGGGTTTTTTTTTTGCATAAATAATTCATATAAACATCCAGCATTGATTCCTTCGACATGAAATCTTTATCTTGCCACTCCAATTTTCGTAAACATTATTACCCACTTGATTATCCATCAAGCACAATTCTGTTCACAAGCATAGCCCAATTCAGAAAAAACAAAAGAATCAATGCGATATGGCGATCTCCAGGCCGACAGTGAGTTTAAGGATGCTATCAGGAGGCTTCTCCATTGTACGGTCAGACTCCTATAGCTCTGAGCTCATAAAACCAAAATTACAGTTGGAAACATGAAAGGAGCATACGATGAAAAGCTGTTGTCTACTGTTTAGCGCAACAAACTGAATTCAGTTTTATTAGTGAAGGGGAAGTTGCATAAAACATAAATAAGTGCTCTATAATCCATGTCACGTACGACAGTTGTAAGAAACAAGATTCTCATAAGCCGTACCTGTAGAGTGATAAGTTTTTCATAGAACAATCTCATAGTGTGTTTCAAAGCAACATCTTTTCTGTAAGTGGGGAGAACACAATTTATTAGTAAAATATTTTTAAAAAAAAAACACTGGCAGATATTAAATACAAAGTGAAACTTACCCATCCAGGAAAAATCCTGCATCACTCAAGCACTTCACACTGGCACTCCTTGGTAACACCTTAGCAAAGTTATCACATTGGAGAAAAGTTGATAAACCCCCAGCAGAGCAACCTGAAAGCAAGGCCTGCAAAACAGGTAAAATCAATATTGTTACTAAATTTTGTAATCCAACCAAAGAAGATCAAATTTCCACTTATGGCATGATTTCAATCAGTTGCTAATTAGTGTTTAGTCATTTATTTTAGACCATGCTACTCCCAATTATGCACTCTTATCATAGAAACACTGATAGAAATCAGATTTTCAGTATGTAAAGAAATGCACATCACATTATTGCATTCGAATTGTTTTTACCTTTTGTGCCTGCCCCAACCCTTTGGGGAGGAGATCTTGAATGATTGCATCAAATATCCTTTGCCCTCTGAAATAAAGGACTGATGTCTGTTTCAAGCAGCACAGAAAGAACATGTTAATTAAGCAAAATACACGGCCCTTCGCACAAACATAATTTGCAACTTCCGACAACTAAAAAAGGGCATATGTGGTACAATGACAATCAATGGACATGCATTAGAATTTAGAACTATACACTATAGACTGTTGGCCCAATTCAAAATAAAAATTCAGCAGTTTATCCTGCATACTTCATATTTGGAATGTAGAGGAAATAACAACACCACCAGGAAAGAAAAGGAAATCAAGATATACCCCATTATCAAACTTGGCATCTCCACCAAATGATGCTCCATCGCAATATCTAAGCTTCACACGATTCCAGTTGTAAAAATCTGTTTAATGAAGTAAAAAATACAAGGCAATTTCACTAATCAGATCAGAAATATTGAATGGGATTACTAATACTTCTCTAACCATATCCATATATGATTTACCAATCAACTAATGCAAATTACTTAATTTCTTTATGTGCAGCTAAGCAGTAAAAAATTAGGATCAACCCATCCATTTAAGCTGCTATCTTTCCTGGCATTGATTGTTTATCTCTTATGTGCCAAAATTCAAGGTGGGTATACACATTTGGTATTAAACTACACAAATTAAAACCAGCCAACCTAGATAAGGACATTTATTGTCAGCCTAGCACCAAGTAAATAAAAGCTAAAGTAGAAGCACATGCGAACTAGATTTCAGTATAACAGTATAAACTGGCATGCTAGATTTTACTAATCCACACTAAGTTTATACACCGACATTGCCATGTAATTATGTGGCAGTGATTTGTGTCTTGACCATGAGACAGTACAGTAAGTTATGTGACCACCTGGCCAATTAACGAAGCAAAATAGAGAACACATTAGTGGTGCAATTTGGGAAGGCCCACGAAGAAGAATGGGACGAGAAAGGAGGCGACAAAGGCTGGAAAAAGTCGGACTTTAAAAACTAAGCAATAGCTGTATTCATTCACGTGAAAGGTGAAAAGGACAACAGAGAATGTGAGGGAAATGGACATCTCACTCACTCACTCACAGACTCACAAACAAGATTTCATTAGTTCCCAGAATTACCCTTTCATTGAACAGGGGAAACATGCTAGTTTTCCCGTGAAGAGCTCGAGGACAACGGCGTCCCAAAAGAAAATGATGGGGGGTGTGAACATTTTTTTTAATGTGGACCATTGAAACTGGATCAAGTGAGCTATACGGCACCTGGGTTGCTAGAGGCATTGTTGCTTAGGATTCCAGAGAAGATCTCCTGCTTGGTCATGTAACGTGTAGATCCACGCCGTGTATTTGCTCTCTCCAAGCACGATTTTAAATCATTGCACCATCCGCCTCCCTATCATTAAACATCATAATTGTCATAATTAAGCTCCATATTTCAACAAATCCAACCAATCAATCAATCAATCAATCAGTCAGTCAATCTCTGCTCACACTTTTGAAAAAATTTTAAAAAATAAATTATCCAAATAGTCCAACTTGTAACGTTACATTAGGATTTGGGGATCATTATAAGTTTGGTGCATAGGCTGATTCCACATGTCAATCGAGATTGTGTGATAAATACTCATTTGTAGAATGCGTATTATAGGTGCTTTTTGGTGGGTCTATAGTTGTGCTCATTTCAGTTCAGTGCATTTAGAAATGCAAATGTAGGTTATATACGACTCCTCTCAACAATAACTAATCAACTGAATGCCCATAACAACGACAACGAAGTTCATTTAATGTCTTTTTTTTTTCTTTAGACGTATTGGTTCAGTACTCTTTTTTTTTTCTCCTTTTTCTAACAGTAATTTTAGCGAAAATTTAAGCGCTATATATTGATATGAAAGATTATAAATCTTAAATTGATATGTATTAATTATTGAAAGAAATTATTTATTCTAAATGTATTAGTCAATTATTCAATATATAATATAATATATATATATATATATATATATCACTGTATCTAACGTCCAATAATTAAGTACCACAAATATAATATATAGAAAACATTTTTGTCTATATCAACAATAGTATATCTTACATTGGAGTATTGTATAATATTTGATCAATAAAAATATATATATATTATTATATTACAAATTTTACTGTAAAATCTAATATATCTTTTTCATACATTAAAAGACGGTAGATTCAATTTTAACTTAATAGAAGATAAAGTTATATAAACATCCGAAACCCGAAATAGTTAAAAATTTTCATAATATGTGTATTAAGGGAGTAAACAATAAATTTGCGTGCTTATTAGTTGTTACCCGCCAAAAAAATGATTCTGTGTTCGTCGGCCTTTATTTCAGACCGCAAAATCATCGTGTCCCATTGATTTAAAGTACTCGCAAATGAAATACTAGAAAAAGAACGATGTCGTATAGATTCTCCAAATACAGACATCATCATGTCCCCGAATTTAGCTCCCAGAATGACAAAAAAAAAAAAAAAAAAAAGATTATTTTCTAGTCCCTTTTAAAAGCAAAAGTTTTATAATAAGAAGAAATACCTCAAACTGCAAAAGCCAGTTGCGTGCACCAGCACCGAATCCTCTGTGCAGATGGTACGCAGGCAAACTTCCATCCAAGCAATCTACAGCATCAAAAGATTAAAAAACAGAAAAAGCACCTTAACCGATCACTAACCCAGTAATTAAGATCCAATCGTTGATGGGTTATAATTAAATTCCAAGAATAAATAATGAACTTTTTAAAAAGGGAGAACTTACAGGCACCCGTAGCCGCAGCATTGCTAACCAGAGTCATGTTCACATAAAGCCGCCGATCCGACTGCGACGAGCTGCAAATGCACCGCATCCCGCAATTAACCAAAATCAACAAAAATATTATCGCTGGTACTGGTGTATTCATCTTCGCGCTTTTCAGCTAAATTGCTCTATCTTTTTAAGAATGTGGAAGAATGTAATCAGAATTGCTGAGCTAAGCCAAGCTCTAGCAGTTCAATTGTTTTTGTACAGTGAAGATCCGTAAAATCCAAGAATCAACTTGGATGGAAGAAGAAACACATCCAACTCTATGTGTGTATAAGTATATTTAAGCAATGAAAATCTCAAGAGATTTATAGTGTAATGTGTGTCATTAAATAGAATTGATCTCAAATCTGAAACGAAACAACTCGAGTCTTCGGATAATAAGGAAGGCTGTTGTGCATAGCTCAAAATAGGAATATATATATATATAGTAACCTTATTTTTCTTAAACAAATGAAGGCACTAAAAACAGAGAAAATCTAGTTATTGAGATTTAAAAAAAAAAAAGGAACAACGGAAACTAAACAGAACAGAACAGAAGAAAGAAGAAGAAGAAAATTCAGAATTTGAGTTTTAACTAGTTAAAGGCTAATTGAACTAGGAGTTAAAGGGCATTAGTTGAGCAACTTGAAGGTGAGCCGTCTTTTTTCTTGTTATTGAGATTTAAATAAAAAAAAAGTTACAAAAGAGATAACCAATTATATAGCATAATGGAAACTGGGCCCATTTCGGCTAAGCGACGAGGACGATGTTAATGTCGGGAAAGGACCGATGTTTGGCGTTACTTTAGCGAGGTGGTTTCGCTTGATTTATAGTAAATAAAGAGAAAAAAATAAATTTATGGGCTAAGAGACTTAACAACTTTGTCGTTAGAAGCGGGAGTAAGTTGTTGATTATTCTGGTAAGTACTGGTTTTTCTTGTTAGATCTATGAAAAAAATTAAAGGAAAATATATTAATATTTTATTACATTATCATATTTTTCATTTCTATTTTAAGTGTATTCCGGTTATAAAAATTTATAATATTTAAATAAAATGTTATAAATTACAAATATTTATTAAATTTTATTAATCAAACATATAATATTAAGAATAGATATTATTCATTTAACAATCAAATGAAAAATGTCTCATGTCGCAAATTGTAACAACAACAGTCTGCTGTTACAGTGTGCACAAAATTTTTATTTGATTTCTCTCTTAGTTCATATCCCTTATAATATGTGATCAAAGTCAATAATTTATTTATTTTCATGTTACAGTCTGCAACTTATATCATTGTCCTAAATATATGGCATCAAATGTAGGTAAATGATTCTCCATAATGTCTTTTTTGTAATATATAGTTTCTATTAAGCGGCAATCTTTTCTCCCTTATTTTTTCAACATATTCTAGACCTTTTTTATCTAGTTGATTAGAAAATGTTTAGATACACAAACTTTGTAAGTTGATAATTTATTTAATTAATAAAATAAAATTTCAATTAAAAATGGAAAAGAATAAAGTCCTTGTATGTTATACAATGATACAATGAATTTGCATCTACCATTATAATAAAACAAACAATATTTAATTGATAAATGAATAAAACATAATGCAAGACACTAATGTTATCCATTTAGAAAGGAATATCATTGTCACAATAAGAAATATTGGATTATCTATCTAATAGTAGTGTAATTGCGATTAATGTCTTCTACCTAATTTTATGTATAATTAATACATTGCTAAATGATGAGAAATAAAATGTAGAATCACTATTTCCAAGTCTCCTCCATTATTGTACTTCTATTCCAGAGTGTATTTTGTTTTCTCAAGTTATCTAGGCCTGCAAAGTGACAGCAGCCACTGGCCTCCCATGGCGAGCGGTGGCCTTTCTTTTTTTTTTAAATTTTTTTATATTATTTTTTATTTTTTTTTAATTTTTATATTTTTTATTCTCAAATATATTTTTTGTGAATTTTGATTTTAATTTTTTTTTTCCTTCTTTCCTTCACTATATGTCGTTGTATGAAAAATTTAATTATAAAATCAGCTTTTATTTTAAGGGAAAGTGAATGATTTTCATTGATACTGTACTCTTAAATTTCTTTCTTCTCATGAGATGGAGTTTCAAATTTGATTTATTAATAATTTGAGAGAGTTTATTTGGCTTTGCTCCGAATAAAGTTTAATTTTGTTCATTGTTTGTGAATTTTCAGCATTTAAATATGCAAACGAGTGTGCATACCGGTAATTGGAGTTCTAGGAGTAATTTTTTTTTTTTAATGTTTATGGGTAAGCGTAATTATTGTTTTTGTTTTTTTAATATTTAATTGGGCCTTTTACACCTTCTTTCTTGGTACAGGTGTTCTGACCTCTGTTCGAATGCAATTTTATTTTAGTTGAAGAAAAATAAGTTATCTATTATAGCGCCACAACCTAACGTGATAAAATGCAATTATTTCCATCATTTCTAATGAATAAAAACTACTTTTGGACATAATTGGAAGCTCAAAGTCAAACCGTTAGTTATTGTAGGTTTTGAAATGACTAATAAAATGTTGATGTGTATGCCTAAATTCTACTCATTAAAAAATTATATTACTTTGATAAAAAAAAATTACATTACCAATAGATTGGAAAAATTATTTTTATTTAAATAATATTTTAAATTTAAATTATAATGTATAAAAATATAAACATATAAATATATATAAATATAAATAAATAATACAATATAAACATATAAATAAATACTTCATCCGTACCATAATATTTGACAAAATTTATTTTTTAGAATGTCCCAAAATTTTGTCCATTTTTCATTTTAGGACGAAAGTTGATCAAACAAATGTTTATAACACCCTTATTAATTACATTGATAATATCACTAATTTTTTACTTTTAAATTTATATGTTTAATATATATACTAAAGCTCCAATGTCATTTGATTGTTATATTAATACTCTTGTTATCACTATTTTTGTATAGAGTAATGATAAACGGATAAAATCTATCCATATAAAAAGGGTAGATTCGTCCGAAATAGATAAAAAAGTGAATTTTCACAATTAATGAGCAAGTTAACTTACTGTTCTACCATTGTTGTGTAGAGTGAGAAGAATATTAATGGCCTCTGGAGAAGATAAACAGTGATTAATGCGTTTATCTCGTAAATCTAATAAGATTCCTTTAGAATTCTTATTATTAAATACATGTTGAATATTAAAGAAGAAAATATATCGTTAAACTATTAATCTTCAGATTAAAAATTTTTTTTACAAAAGATTGTTATTCAAAAACAAAAGAAAACACAAGTTTGTTGTAGATTCTTATTCAAAAACAAAAGAAAACATGGAATCCTTTTACAACAGAAGACTAAGAAACAAGTTTTATGTTGTGTTCAATGGACATGCACCTGGGATCTATACATTCTGGGAAGAATGTGGTCATTTAGTTGTAGGCTTCAAAGGGTGTATGTATCAGTCTTTCAACAGTATGGGTGAAACTGCATCTACATGGAAGAAATTCAGGGAATCAAATTTTGTCGTAGCCACATCCCTACTGAGAAGGAATCGAAAGTGGAGAAGGTTAAGAACAAAACCATTTTAATAAAGAGGAACAACCATATTTCTTTTGATGGTTTCAGTTTCATTCGTCTGGGAATTATTATTACTATATTTATAATTTGCTTCTGTTTGGGGAAGATAACAAAAGTGCAATTTCAAGCCTCTGCACCATAGAGGCAATTGCACTATGGGTTCTAAAACATTTTATGTTATTTTTTGGATGTATTATTTAGTGTTTATCACAGGCTTTTGGTTGTGGTTTTGTGTTTATCACAGGCTTTTTGGTTGTGGTTTATGTGTTTAACACATACTTTTTGGTTGTGGTTTCAAAATAATGATATGGATTACCTTTTTACTAAACTTGAGGTTTCCTATCTTATAATGCTTATTAATTTTGAACTGAGAATTGAAATCTTGAACACAAATTGAAAAATCAACTTATGCATACAGTGGTTAAATGATTTACTTAACTGAGGTTGATTTCGGTGCTTCAACTTTAAAAGTTGCAGAAAATGTTACAGTTTGTTTAATATGATCTTAGCTTCTTAATCAACCACAGTTAAGTAAATTTCAAAGTAACTTCACCACATATTTCAATAGTAACTTCATAATTTCAAAGTAACTTCACCACATATTTCAATAGTAATTTCACAATTTCAAAGTAACTTCACCACATATTTTAATAATAACTTCACTTTTTTTATACTTTGATTTCTTGGAAATAAAAGTTGTGAAGTTATGTGTTATGTTTTCATGTACAGTGTTTTCACTGAATAATTTAATTGCAATTTATTTCATAAAAATAGAAGGGACAAAAGTGTAAATTATTGACACCATTGTAAATAACTTAGGTTTATGTTTTTTAACTTTGATTATTTGGTACTTGATATAGTCGATCAACAAGTTCAAAGATTTAATAATATTTTTCATAAACTTAAATTCATTAATAGAACTGAAAGGGACAACATTCAACAGGAGTAAACTCCAACATTAAACATCATTAGACATAAAAAAGAGACTTTGAATAAAAAAAAAAAACTTCAAATGACAGTCACCCAGCTTTAAACTTCAAAAGAAGTATGAAAATGCCCTGAAGAGGCGGGGGGGGGGGGGGGGGG
>CATIWM010711647.1:0-10013 GCA_949671775.1 Mallotus repandus
AAAACAAATTACAAAGAAAGAAAAAAAGAAGAAGAGACAAGGAGAAGAAGAAGAAGAAAGAAGAAAAGACAAGGAGAAGAAGAAGAAAAAGAAAAAAGAAAAATCTTGTGTTTTTTAAAAAGTTTTTCTGTTTTTTATGTGTTTTTGAAATAAAATTTTAGTCAATTGTATTTTTGAAAATATTTTTCTTTTTTCTATATATTTATGAAAAAATCCCTTAATATTTTCAATTATAACACTAATTTTATATAAAAAAAATTATAACCACAATTAATCATAAGAATAATAAAAAATTATTAATTATTTTTAATAAAGAATTTAAAAACTAATAAAAACTCATATTTTTTATATTTACAACCTCATTAGACTTATAGCAATTTTAGTAAATTTTTTATTTTGAGTAATGACAAGTTGTATTCTTCAATATAAACAAATTCAATAAATATTCTTAAAAATAGTAGATGTAAAACGTTCTCATGTCGTGGAATTCCTTTGTCTACTAGGATTAGGGTTTTTCCTTCCTAGCTTAGATTAGGGTTTTCTTCACTTTTTTCATGTCCTTTCCCGTAATGGATGTCGTCTTTTATTCTGCTTTTCTATCTTTTACTATAACTGATTATATTACTTCTCTTTGTAACATTCTTAAGTTCACTAAGGATGAAATTAATGCAGTCGATCTTGGTTATTGATGTAGCAGAAGCTATAAAATAAATGGATAATTGTTGAAAATTTATTGATTCAATAAGAATACTAAAAATTCAATCTTCTATAACTTGTTGATTCAAAAATACCACAAAATAGGCACCAATTTCGTTGATTCAAATGAATATCAAAAATTGAGAAAATAAGGTTTTGAATTAAAAATTGGTAAAAACTATCTTCCAACTATAAAAAGATGAATAAAAGGGCAAAAAGGCCAAAAAAAGTACTAATATATATATATATATATATATATATAAAGAATACAAAACTTTAAAACCCAAAATGAAGCTTTAAACGGTTGAATTTAAGCCTAAAGCTAGGTTGTGATAGATAGTTCTTTAATTAGTATAAATCTCTATATAAGCTTCGATTTGATATATTATGGGCCCCATAACTCAACCAGCATCAAAAGTTATAGGCCTTAGAAGCACAATTGCCCACTTTAGCTCTTTTATCAAAATCCAAACATTCCATGAACTATAAAGCTATCTGATCTGCATCATTTTATTATGAAGCTTTATATAAGCAACATTCCATATAGCTTTCATTTTCACTTGGTACCCAAATATGCAGTAACGCATGCTCAACTTTGGCATATACATGTTGGACACTGCATAAGAGGTATCACATCACATTATGAAGGTTTCTTGATTTCTATGGAATAACTGAGCATTCAACAAAATAAATGAGATTATTTTAAAGAAAGGCAAACATGTAGTTTCATTATAAATACAGCCACCCATAGCATTATTTTCTCCATCCTTCTTTACTTCATTTCCATTTCTACCCATTCATATTTTCCCTATCCTGCCTTATTCCATTATCCATGAATAACTCTCTAAGAAGTTCACAAGGAAGCTTACAACCTCTATCACCACCACCATCACCACCGCCACCTCCACCTCCACCACCTCATGGTGGATTTTTTTTTAATGTTGGTGATGTAAGTGTTATTCGCCATGTTGAGTTTCTTAGTCAGCATGAATTCCTTATGCATTAGGAAGCAAATCACGCCTATCTTCCTCAGGTGAATACTTCTTTGACCGCTTTTTTTTTGTCTTCAAAGGTTTAAGATTGAGTAGGAGAAATGGCACCATTTTGCTTGCCACCATACCTAAGTACTGGTCTCTTCAGCCAGCTCTTCAACTTGCTCCTCTATTTCTCTACTATCGCTTGCATGTCCTTATGTTTGTTTGTCTTTTTTAAGAGAGATCAGGGCATGTAGTTTCACTTAATTCTATATTATCTACTTAATTTCTTGCTTTTCTATTATTCATGGTGTTTCGTATTCCAATATTCTAGGATTTATTTACCTTAGAATCTCTTTTGCTATATTACATAAAATACATCTACAATGGCTAAGCTGGGTAAATTCTATGGATAGTACCAAAACTTTGCACTCGATTACAAAATGGTACCATTACTTCAATTTGTATCTTTTCGGTACCAAAACATCGATTTTAGTTAGATTAGGAAGTCACTTACAACAATCATGCCAAATTTAATGATGTGGCAACCAGAGATACCCCGTCATATGCCACATCACTAACACATCCACAATTAAAAACAAAAATGAAAAAAAACTTAGGCTATTCAAATTACAACAAGTTAAAAAGCAAAACCCCTAAAATTACTCATTCAATTGAAATCCCTAAAATCCCTAAATCCTTAGGTAAAATCCCTAAAACCCTTGAAACCCGTAAAGCTCTGCAAGTGAATTCCGTTCCGTTGTGAGAAATTAATCTTATTCATCTTACCGTAATGCATATACAATTCATTATCAATGTCTTATTCTTCTCATGTCAGCATCAATATCTTTTAAAGTTGCTCAACCTGTTTCAAATAAGAAATTAGAAGAGATGACAATAAATTGGAAAAAACAAAATAAAGGACAGAGGGCTCCTCAATATTGTAAGTGTTTATATTTGTATTGATTATGAGTTGAAAATGCAAGTTCTCTATTTATGATTTTTTTTTACAAATAATAATTATGCATTCGTTTTCCATGAACTGTGCAAGTAATTTACCTGAATTGTGCAATTGTGTGTTTTGTTTTTGTATTACAGTGAGTCTTGATGAGTACTTCACTATTTGTATGCACCATGTGATCAAGAATTGATCCAAAACTTCTTGGTGATAGAGCTTTAATTTCTAATAAGTTGGAAAATAACTTCTTTAATTCAAATACGAGAAATATAACTTTTTGGAGAAGATGTTATAAAGCTAAACAATTACGTTTATTGCTTATATTTTTACATTAATGAATACATGCATATGTATATATATATATAAGTTTATTCCTAAAAATAACAATATAAACCACTGAATTTGATAGTTTACATTTAATAATAATAATAGTTATAATTATTGTTAATTTATTGTTTTAAAACAAATATATTTTAAACCATCAAATTTTAACAAATATATTTACTAATAAAAATATTATTACTAACTAATAAGAAGATCCTCATGGATTATGGCTCTCCCATTTAAGTGGCTTGAACTCCGATTAAGCTAGAATGTGAGATGAGGGAATTCTTGAGCTGCTTTATCTTGGACGTACCACTTGGACTTATGCAGAAGTTGCCTTTTCTTGTCAATGCGAAAATACTTCTGTTCTCCATGTTTGGTTTCACAAACCTTTTGGTCCAATTTATAGTCATCCTGTAAAGGATCTGCTCGCTCCATCTTTAAGTCATCGACTGAGGGAAGATGGGCATCCTCATCGGGATCATCATCTAATAAAGATGGTTCAAAGAGCTTCAAGTTCTTGGCATTGATGACCGAGTACATATGCATGTATGGTGGTAGGTCGAGCTGGAAGGCATTATCACCAATTTTCTTAATGATTGTGAATGGTCCATATCTGATAGGCTTCAATTTCTTTCCTTCTCCTTGTAACCACTCCTTACTGAGGTATAGCCATACTAGGTCACCTTCTTTGAAATTAAATGGTATGCAATGTTTGTTATGGCAATTTTATATTGTTGCT
The DNA here is from genome assembly GCA_949671775.1 of Mallotus repandus. NCBI lineage: Eukaryota > Viridiplantae > Streptophyta > Magnoliopsida > Malpighiales > Euphorbiaceae > Mallotus > Mallotus repandus. Next base: position 3,695 of record CATIWM010711647.1, read on the forward strand.
GTGAACATTGCAGTTGTGCTTTCACTTCTGAGTGAATCTTTCTAACTCATTCGAGGAATTTTTATGCTCGAATATGTTCTTCTTCTTCCTTTCCACTTAATGATTTATCACTTGTAGTGAATGCCATGTCAAAAGGGCTTTGAGGTAAGTAACCCAAACAAACCTCGAAAGGAGATTTCAATGTGGAGCCATGAATTACTCAGTTAAAAGCAAACTGTAAGTAAGGGAGACTTTCATCCCTTATTTTTGGATGCTTGGAATTGTAACCCCTTAATAAATGTACCATAGTCCTATTAATAACCTCTATTTGTCCATCCGTCTATGGATGAAAAGTAGTACTGTGCTTTAACCTGGTATCCATAATTCCCCATAAGGACCTTTAGAAATAGCCTAGGAATCAACTATCTCTGTATGATATAATCGATGTTGGGAGGCCAAAATGTTTCCAAACATTTTGGAAAAATAATTTAGCTGCTCCTTCTCTTGTGATAGTCTTCTTGCATGGAATGAGTATCACCATTTTACAAAAATGATCCACAACTACGAACAAGTAATCATTTTCAGACTTTATTTTAGGCAATCCTCCAAGAAAGTCCATTGAAATGCTCTCCTAAGGTCGGCTAGGTACTGGCAGTGGAAGATATAGTCCTAACTTCCTATTGGAAGGCTTTGAGGTGTTACATTGGATACAACCTCATATGTACCGAGAGACATCTAGGTGCATCTTTGGCCAAAAGACATATCAACGAAGATTTAGCAAATTTTTTTCTACTCCAAAATGTCCTGCAACTTTGGAAGTATGAGCTTTATGAATCCACTATAATCTGTCGCCATCTTTTGGTATGCACAATTGTGCTCCTTTGTACATTAATCCATCATTTAGTTGAAACTAACTGGTCTTCCCTTGTTGCAACTTAGCATGAGCTGAACTAAAATTAGTGTCTGTGTCATACCCTTTCGCATACTTAAAAGAAACTATAGGCTAGATCTGCATAGCCGCCAATAATGCAAAATTTATTGGTGTAAGAGGCCAGGATAACATATCTGCTTACTTATTAGTCATTCCCTTCTTATACTTAATGGCAATATTGAATTATTGTAGGTAAGACATCCATTTCATATGTAGAGCTTGTTGTGACTTTGACTGTGTAGTTAGATACTAAAGAGGCTTATAATCAGAGTGTACTGCAACTTCCTTCCCTACCAAGTAAGCTCTCCAATGTTTCACTGCTTGATTTAAGGCATATAGCTCCTTGTCATAAGTTGGATAGTTCAATAATGGTCTATTAAACATCTCAGAATGCTATGCAACTAGTTTTCTATCATGTAATAAGATAGCTCCCATGCCATAGTTAGATGCATTTGCTTCAACTTTAAATGGTTTTTATAAATTTGGTAATGCTAGCACTGGAACCTCTGTAATATTTCATTTTAGCAGTTGGAAAGATTCTTCATGATTCTTAAACCACTCAAATTTTTGATTGGCCTTTGTAAGAGAGCGCAATGGTGCTGCAATTTGTGAAAAGTGTCAAATAAACTTTCGTAAATATTGACATGCACCTACAAAACTTCAAACCTCAGTTACAGATCGCGGTGTAGGCCATTAGGAAATAACTTGCACTTTTCTTGATCCACTTTTAGCTCTCCTACACCAACAATGAATCCCAAGTATATTAAATAGTGCTTCCCAAATTCACACTTCTTTTTGTTCAACCGTAATTGGTTTGTTTGAAGAATGCCTAGTACTTTATCAATATAATGAAGATGATCCTCCCATGTGACACTGAATGTCGATATGTCATCTAAGTGAACAATGAAAAAATCATCAATGAATGGTCAGAGCACTTAATTCATCAATCTTATGAAGGTAGCTGGAGCATTACACAACCCGAGTGCTATAACTAACCATTCAAAGAGTCCATGCTTTGTCTTGAATGCAGTCTACCAAGTGTCTGTCTTCTTCTCGGATGCAAACCTGATGATAATCAGATTTAAGATTAAGCTATATAAAGTAGCTAGCACCACGTAATTGATCTAACAGGTCATCAATCCTCAATAATGGATATCGATTCTTAATGGTAATTTTGTTTAGTTCCTTATAATCAATACACATTCTCCAACCTCCATCTTTCTTGGGGACTAGTAATACTGGTGAGCCACATGGTGAATAACTAGGCTTGATTACTCCTTGTTCAAGGAGCCCTTGAACTTGTCTCTTAATCTCTTCAGATTCGGTTAAAAAAGTGTGATACAAACCTAAATTTGGTAGAGGAGAATCTCCTACCAATTGGATTTTATATTCTATAGCTCTTCGGGGTGGTAATCCTTGCACATCTTCAAACAAGTCTTTAAACTCTTCCTACAATTTTCCAATTTCATTACATTGTTACGGTAATAATGTAAATATGGATAAATTCACAGCTTCTAGTCTTCGGTCTTGGGGTCAGATCATTAGCAAAATGAATCACCCGTACGAATTAACTAATCTCTTAGCTTGGTTAGCAGTTAAGAGATCTTCTATTATTTAAGGCTTACAAGAGTTTACAAGGAACTATTTCCCATCTTTCACAAAGTGATACTTACACAACCTTCTATAATGATATGTTCATAAATATGTAGCATTAGGTTGCTTTATTTCAGGAAGCTCTTCTATTTGCTACACAGTTAAGATGGCTTTCTTGTCATTCCTCCCTTGGTTGCCTTTTCTATCTTTTGGCTTTAACTTTGAGTGAAGAATCTAACTTTTTTCCTTTTCATGTTTGTTAGTTCGACAATGATCATAGTATTGTTTTTGTGTCCAGTCATCATTGATTTGTTTCCTTTTTCTTTTCTAATCAAATTTGCTAGAAGACTTTAGTTTATCTTTTTTCCTGTCAAATCATTTATTTTTAACTTCAATAGTGATGGCCTTCACAGTAGCTTATTCAATGGATTCTATAGTGAACAACTTAAGTTCTCTTCGTATGTAGTCAGCAAGACCTCTAGTATACTTCATGAACACATCATAGTCATCAACATCAATATCCAAAACCATAGTGTGGTTGTGGAACTCTGTGGTATACTCTTGTACAGTCTTGCCAAATGGTTGCTTAAAGTGTTGCCTTTTGTACCATCTCTCCTCTTCATACCTAATAGGATAAAACTATTTCCTCAATGGTGCCTTGAAATCCTACCAAGTCAAATATGATACATCGTACCGTCATTTATAATACTTCCACCACGTGAGGGCATGGCTTGAAAGTTTCAAGCTTGCAAACTTTATATTTTGAGCATTAGAATACTTATGCATAGTATAATAAGTTTCTAACGCATCTATCCAATTATCCAACTTTTTAAGTTCAATATCACCTTTGTAGATAGGAATTTCAACCTTAAAGTTAATCTTCAAACTATCTACAGGAATTTTATCATTATCTGAATTAACTTTTCGTTCCTCCTTGTCAGGTTCTACATCAAAGTCCTTTTTGCTTTCTTCAATAACCTTCTTATTGAGCTTGCGATAAGCCTTCTTAGACGAGGTTGCATATGAAACTTTTTAGAAGTTAATTCCTTCAAGGAGTTGAGCAATTGATGCTCTCAAAATTTGAACTTGTTGTTTTAATATGGTAATTTTATCACCTTCAAGATTGGATGCTTCTTCTGACATCTTGCCTTTTTTGGACCATTATTTTCTATGCACAAGCAAAGGACCTTTAAGTTATTCTCCTGAAATTTTGTGTTGGCTACGAGTTAGGACCATAAACCACCTTCTCCCTTCTTAGATCTATTGCTCTGATACCATTTAATCAAAAACTTTTAGGTAATAGAGCTTTTAATTTCTAATAAGTTGGAAAACAACTTCTTTAATTCAAACAAGAGAAAGATAACTTTTTGGAGAAGATCTTATAAAGCTAAACAATTACGTTTATTGCTTATATTTTTACATTAATGAATACATGCATGCATATATATATATATATATAAGTTTATTCCTAAAAATAGATAACTAAAAATAACATATTAAATATAAACCAATGAATTTGATGGTTTACATTTACTAATAATAATAGTTATAGTTATTGTTAATTGACTGTTTTAAAACAAATCTATTTTAAACCATCAACTTTTAACAAATATATTTTCTAATAATAATATTATTACTAACTAATAAGAAGATCCTCTTATATCAAGAATGCTTTATGTGAATGTGAACATAACATATTAGGGTTTATAGCCTACTGTAGTTCTAACAAGATATCTAAACTTGAAATTGATGTTATGGCTAGAGAATTTGGTTTAGAACCTGCAAATGTATGCTTTTATTGGCTACATCCTAAGAAGCATGTTAAAGATGGGTTAAGACATCTTGTCAATGACAATAATGCAATTAAAATGTCCTTGTTTGTGGATAGTTCTAAGATTATGAATGTGTATGCAAAAGATGTTCTTAGTGTTGAAAATCAAGTTAATGAAGAAATAAAAGATCAAAATGTAGGAGATGTTGATGGTATAGAAGTTGGGGTTGAGAATGATGATGTAATGGAAGAGGTTAATAATGTAGAAGAGCAGCATGGTGATGGTATTGAGGCTTCTGAGGATGCTCAGGATGTTGATAATGGTAAGGCTGGTGAAGATAGTTATAAAGGTGATGTTAGTGAAGAAAACAAAGATGCAGAGCCTAAGGATGATAATGATTTTCAAGATTTTGGCTATGATTTGAAAGAAGATGATATGGATGATAATGATGATCAGATTTTTGATGAGTTTGTAGACTAAGGTATTGAGAGGGATAGGCTTAAAATAGTTGAAGAAGGTGATGAGAATAGTGAAGCTACTAAATATGCAAATGTTGAACTGAACTTGACTTCAAGTAGTGATGAAGAAGGCGCAAGATCAAAAAGGACAAAGTTTCTAGAGTTTCGTGAGGAAGACATGTCCAATCCTTCATTTCAGATTGGGATGAAATTTAGATCATTCGAGAAGTTTAAAAAGGCAGTTGTAGACGGCGGGGTTTAGCACACATCCAAGTTTATTGCAACCGCGACATTGTTTGAGTTTAGGGCTCTAGGGAACACACTAACCACTATCACAAAGACATGGCGTGGAGATGAGGAGTCGCCACCCAAGGTAATAACTGAGACAAATTGAAGGTGGTGGTAACTCGATTCTCTAATACAAGCTAGCACCACAACCAAAAGTTCTGGATACGGAATACCAACTTCTTTTAGTCTCGTATTCATTTAGAATTATTTTATGAATTACTATCTTATCCTCTAATTACATGCAATTTCATATAAACCCCAATTAAACATCCATCAATCCCAAAGGCAACCAATCATGAAAAAGCATATAAGAAATGCATTCATATAAAGCACAAAGTCTATTTATTTTATTTACATGAGCCTAAGTCTATTTATTTTATTTCTAAAATAGGCCTAAGTTTAAAAATTATGAAAGCTTAAATTTGTGGGCCTAATTCTACATATTTTAAATCTAAATGGTCTTAGTTCTACAAATTATGAAAAGGGCTTAATTAATGAGCTAAGTCTAAATTAATTTTATTAACTAAAATGAGCCTATGTCTAAATTAACTTGGTGTGTCTAAGTTATCTCTAACCTAAAATCTAATTAATTATAAGCCTAAACTCCATTTAATTAATTAACCTAAAACCTAATTAAATTATTAAGCCTATTTAATGATTAGGTGAATTTAGTGATTTAACCTAACACCTAAAAAAACAAAGAAAAAGGAATGAACATGCTAATCATGAAAAATAAATAATAATAAACGAAGCAAAATAATAACCAAAATAATAAACAAGACAATAAACAAAATAATTAAAACATATATTTAATAACATCTAACTCTAATTTAATTAACATGCAACCTAAACTTAATCTAAAGCCACCATTGATTTTATTAGAGTTTTACCGAATAAACATGTTTACTAATCAATTTTTAAAAAGCAATAAAAGTAGAAGGTTTCATTATGATCCCACTAACGGGGTTATTACAACAACTACTATTAAAAAATTAAAATAAATTAAATACAAACCCAAAGCCAAAATAAAATAACACAAATAAAAAAACTAAGTGGAACTACATAAAATCAATACGAGATTTAATTCATGGCATTCCATGAATTTTCATGGGTTTTTCATAGTTTAATCATGTGCCTCCATCATCACACAAACATAAAACACAAAGAATAAAAATAAAGGTTAGAATGAATTAAAATAATAAACAAAAAAATTAAGTTAAATTCAAAATAAAGAAAAAAAATATCAAAGAAATAAAAATATGAAAGCAATAAAACAAACAATAAACAAAATGAACAAA
>CATIWM010711795.1:0-31439 GCA_949671775.1 Mallotus repandus
ATGGTATCCTCATAGTAGATTTATCGAGCACATCATTTCTTAAATATATACCTATAAGTTGACTTAATATCTCATATACATAATTAGTAAAATATAATCATCGGTCAACTTAGTCTTCATTCATTCTTGTTCCAATAATAATGACTGACTAAGGATAATTTCGAATAGAATTCAAGTTTCACCTAAGAGTTTCACTATCAACTCACATACTTAATGACTTTAGGCAGAATTAGCTATTCAAGGTATTTATTAGAATTAATAAATAATAATGAAAAGTCCTCTTTATTAATAAAATGAATGATAAAGTCAAAATATGGCTATTACATAATTGGCTTAGGAAATATTACTAACATTGATGTCTCTCTCAATCATTACTTGTTTTATGTTAGGGTGTGTAATTTTCTATTGATTTAGCATCATAAGGAGTCTATTCTAAACGTTGGTAGCAAGATCTAAGTGGTTATGGATACTAGTGCTGCAAGTGTGGATTCATAGGGTCAATATGCTCAGGTTTGAGTATAGGTTAATGTTACGCCTCCTTTGAAGTGAGGGATAATGGTTTTAAATAGTGAAGGAGAAATTAGGTATAATTTTGATATGAAAATTGCCTAACTATTGCTACTGGTTTGTTTATTTGAGTTACGTAGAGGACGAACATGATTAAGCTTGAGGAAGTTAATGTGCAAGACTGGCTATATGGCCTTATACTATATCCCTTGCCTACTCACAATCGATTTTTGCACAAAATTGTTAACTCTCACTCTATGATTACTACTTAACTCTTTAATGCAATATGTTGATTCTAGTAGGAAAGTACAACATAATCTTAATTTTTCTGTGTTAGATGCTAGGGTCATTTCGACACCAACCTTTTCTTGGTGTAATCTTCCCACTACTGCATAATCTTCCCAGGCATTATGAAATATTTTATTGGAATGTCCAAGGATTAACGAACCTTTAGATAGTATGTGTTTTGCATTTCTTTATTAAGAAACATTCCTTATATATTCTAGTTCTTATGGAATCCAAACTTTGTAGTTTTTAGGTCGATGGAATAAACATTTGTTTCTATATTATCACTTTTTTCATGTTGATTACAACGGTAGAGCTGGGGCTTGAATCTGATGTGCAAAAAAGCACTTATGGTTTCTATAGTTTCTTTTAAATTTTATTTGTGCCGTCTTTGATTTTTTTTTTTATCTTGATAATACTAAGGCTTTAAACAGGGTAGGGTGTATATAGGTGGCATGCAACAAGTAATAAAATTAAAACATGGGAGTTGCTTCGACAATTACTTTGTACATATGCCCTCACCATGTCTCTTATTTTGTGATTTTAATGAGATTTAGTTCAGTTACTAGAAAATTGGTGGTTATAAGGACTCATGTTACATGAAATTATTTTGTTAAGTGACTAATTAATGTGGTTTTAATGATCTAGGGCACGAAGGTGGCGTTTTTACTTAAGATAATGTCCATGAAGGGAATGAGAACATACGAGAATGGCTTGATTAGTTTCTTAGGAATGATTAAGTGATTGCCCTTTTTCTTGAATAGACCATTGCTTACTTAACAAAGCTAGCTTCAAATCATATTCCAATTTTTTTACATATATTGTTTGGTGTTAATTGGCAGGTCAAAGGTAAACCTCTTTAGGTTTGAGGAGATATTGCTGTGGAAGAAATTTAAACGCTAGAAAGAAAAAAATTTCAGCCATGTTGGAAAGGAAGTATTTATAAATGATTTAATAACTATTAGTTTAAAATAGTTAAACTACTCCTTATAATTTTTTTTTAAAAAAAATTAGCCTGCATTTGATGACTACATATATGACTTCACCAATATATTTTACATATTTATTTTATTAAATTTCTTAATGTTTATTATTTTAAACGTTTTTTTTTTAATTTTTATGTAAATTTTTATTTTAAATTTTGTTTAACTTTTATAACATATAGAATGTTTATTTGATAAGAAAAAATTCAAATTTTTGTGATTTTTATTATTTTATTCGAAATTTGTAATTTTGATAAAATGTCTTTGTTTGGGTTTATCAAATAATTAACAATTTTAATACAAAAAAGTCATTTAATTAAAATCAAATCAAAATTCTAAAGTGGAGTTTATAAAATGTTAGATTTACCCTTTTAAATTGCTAAATTTATAATTAATAGCCTATTGGCATAACAAAATTTTTATACTTTAAAACTTTCTTTTCAACTAAGGTTGAGCATGGATTCCAAAAATCTCAAACCATCCCAAAAAATTGAACTAAAAATATGTTAGTATAGTAGCATGTCCTAAAAGCCAATCACATATTTTGATATTGTAAATTATGCCAAATAACAATAAAATAATATTCTATTATCTAAAGTATTTATTTAATTGAATATTTATTCATTAATATAATGTTAAATAAATTTATTATCAATGGTTGATAATATGAGTTACAAATTTATTTAGTACATATGTTATAAAATGTTCATAGTCGATAAATTAATATTTGGGTAATATTAATTAGACTATCACCTATGTCTATTTTCCTTAATTAGTATGTGATACTAAAAGTGGGAGGTAGTGAGTCTCATGCTACTTTATATGAGATATTAGAATAGACATGTGGATACTTATGTGATTGGTGGATCAAACTGTGACGTTAGATTTATGATCGCGAGGATATTCACTTATAGTCAACAATCACAATCTAGGTCATAATGGTGCATATGGTCCTTTGACCTAAGGTGACATGGTCATCCACATTTAAATGGTTAAGGTTTGTTACCGCTTACATACTTATGTAAATCATACATGAGTATATGGTGTGTGATGGCTCTAGTTGGTTAAATGTAGGGATGAGTGTTTGACCAAGATAGGATTCATTGCCTAGAAAGAACCAAGATAAGATCCTATGCTATCTGAGTTTATTCTTGAAAAAGAAGTTCCTGGTTAGGATAAAGATAACACAGTCTAAAAGAGTTTCAGTACCAGAAAAGTGTTTCTAGTATTTGTTATGTTTTATCAAGATTTAAAACTTGAGATGAGGTCATATGATACAACTATTAGGGTTTCACTAAACCTTGACTCTAGGCTATATCGGGATCTTCAAATGAAGAGATTTTAGTGCATGGTAATTATGACTAAAGAGTTCATGTGAATTAATATATGCATTCATTTCTAATTGGGTAGTTGTGATATCGATGCTAGGGGTCACTCACAACTTATGAGAACTAAATGTTTATAATTGGGATTTTCACACTTAGACATGAAAGGAGTTTCAAATAATTTAAGTGTTGATATTATCTTCTAATTTCCAATTAGACATGAACCTAGTAAGTCACACCTAAAAGAGTTTCACCAAATCACCATTGATATTAATCTAATTATTGATTAAAGTGTTTAATCAATTAATTAAGATTAATGGAATTGGATTTATGCTTTAAACAATAATTCTAGCATATCATGAAATCTAATTCAAGTAAGGGCTTAATTATTAATTTATACTTAATTAATATGAGATATTAATTAGAGTACGAGATTAATAATATATGTTACTTCTTATTGGACTTGGATTAATGGCCTAAGTAGTTTGGGCCTAGGCCCAAAAGGATTTTAGACCAAAGATTAATCTAAGGTGTTGATAAGGCCCATGAACCTAATCTAAGCCCATTTATTTACTGGATTGGGCTTGGGCCAAATGTTGGCCCAATTACCAAGCCCAAGTCCATATAAGATGATATGGTAAAGTTTGCATATTAGGCACACATTATCTCTAATATGTAAATTATTGACCATGGCAAAGATAAGAATTAGATCATATAGATATATGTGAGGATAAATGTAGAAAAATACATGAGATGTCTTGTGATGTGAGGGATGATGTCATTAGGTTTTGCTTTCTCTACATATATATATGTAACCTAAAAAATGTTCTAAGGTTAGATGGTTAGAGAGACACATAAAAGGTAGAAAGAACATCTACACAATAAACCTTAAGTGTTCTTGCAAGAAGATTAAATTAATGGTAGATTTATGAGGTTAATTTGAGAGTCTACTTGCAACTAATCAAATCTAAGCAAGAAGGTGATTTTGTAGAGCTTTGGTGTTTCAAGCTAAAGGCCTTACATTTGGGAGGCTAGAGCATTTGATTCAAGAGTTGAACCTAAAGCATCCAAAGCTTGTAGATTAACTATTGTGGTCTACATCAAACTTAGGAGTTGGTAAGTTTTCTTAAACTTAGAATTTCCTAGGTTGTTGCTTATACATGTTGTTATGTACTTTAGTTATTTGTAAAATGCAAAATGGATTCTTAGGAATGGAATTCTTTATGTCATGAAGGGTTATGCAAGTAAATGTTTTGAAATTTTACCCTATTTAAGGTTTATGCTCACTACACTTGTAAGTTGCATAACCGATTCCTTTAAAATATCCAAAACTAAAAAAATTTTGTTCCACCCTTTAACTTTTTCCAAACCAAACTATCCTGAAAGTTTTATCGAGACAAGTTTGGAGACTTTGAATTTTGGACTAAGATCCATCCCAATCCATTTTGAATTACACTGAGCAAAAGAATTAAAATTATAACCAATAATTTGATAGAACTGGGTTGTATATTGTTGGACATTTTTATGATCAATCTTAAATCAACCTACGTTTTGACTTCAATAATCAAATTTCAATCACTAATATGTTTTGTTTTCAAGGGTGACTATACGTTATAAACAAAATTATACTCAATAAAGATAGGACTAAAGACCAAATTAAAAATCAAATTAAAGCTCAATTGAATATCAATTGAAGCCTTCAAATTCCCCTATAATGTCCCTTAAAGCATGGAAAGTGATCCAAGTCCAAAGGAAGTCATTTGAAGATAAAACTATGATTTTTTTCTCCAAGCTAGCCACCACTCACGATCTTGAGGAGCACCCATGACATGAAAGCTTCTTCAAAATATCCTGAGCTCCTCACGATCTGCCCCTCATGATCTTGAGCTGCCTGCTCACGATCTTGAGGAGCTCTTAACAAGCTTCCAATCGGAAAATTTGAATGTAACAATTATATTTCTTAAGCATCACGATCTTGAGGGTGTCTCTTATAATCCTGAATAGACACATCTCAACAAAAAGCTAAATTTAACATTGAATGAAGGAGATGAAGGATTTGGACAAACTTAAAGGTTTCTAACAACTATTTTTTCATCACCAACTATATAAACAAGACTTGAAATATCATTTAAGAAGTTAGAGAGTTGGTGGAGCAAATTTAGTATTAAATTAATTAAGCCAAATTTTGTTCTTTTACATTTATTCTTTGTATAACTTTTGTATATAAACAAACTCTTGTTGAGTTTGTGATTACCCTTTAATTGCTAGTTGGGTGAGGGCTTAGTTGATAGGATTCTTTCCTCTACTCTTTCTTAGGGTTAAAAATGGGTAGTAAGCAATCGATCAATATTGTGTTAGTGTTGAACTCTTGTAAAAACACATATTGTATAAGATTATGAGTTAGCCTTGAAAACTCTTATGGAAAAGTTTAAGTGTGATCTTTGAAAACACTTGGGAATAGGTTTAAGTTGATCCTAAAAAAAACAAATTAGAGATTGGTTTATGTTGAGCCAAGAAAAATATAAGTTATTGTAAGGTTGGTGTTAAGCCTTAAAACACCTTGTTGTAAATCTTGGTAATAAGATTGTAGTGAGTTCAAAATCCTAACTTAGAGATAAGTTAGGTTAAGATGTAAGATTGTTTGGATTTTTTATAATCCGAACTTCTTAAATTGCTTATGTCAAACTACTCTTTCTTATTTTTATTCTTATTCATATTTGTTCCCCCTAAATCACATTTTATTTTCCTTTAACTTTCAATTTCTCGCCTAAACCTAAATTAGCCCTATTTACCCCCCCCCCCCTCTCTCTAGGGCTCCAACAATTGGTATAAGAGCTTACCTTCTTAGTAATTAATTGTAAGAAGCTAAGATCATGGTGAGTAAATACCTTTCTTTCCAAACCTATAAAGCATTTTTTTATGGGAACAATTACCTTCTTGGAAATATAAAATGGAGTTTACCATGATAGTGATCCTATTAGATTATGGGATGTGAATTTAGATGGGTGGAACCCTCCTATAAAGAAGGTAGAAGGCATCCAAGTTCCAAAGGAAAGAAATGAGTGGCCTTAAGAAGTAAAAAAGGAGAACTATAAGAATAAAAGGGCTATATCGGAACTTATTGCTTCTATGTCATGAGAGGAAGGAGGAAAACTTCAACATTGCATTTTGGCCAAAGAGATATAGGAAACTTTAGAGAACTATTATAAAGGCAATGTGTAGGTAAGAGGCAAGAAAGTTCAACTTCATGTTTATGAATATGAAATTTTCAAAATGAAACTACAAGTAAGCATAATGGAGATGACAAATCACCTCAATTTCCTCCTCACTATACTAAAGGACCTTAGAAAGCACTATTCAAGAGAAGAAGTGAATACCAAGATTCTAAAGGTTCTTCCCAAAGGATCGGAAGTATAGAGTGACCTCTACTGAAGAGGCACATGATCTTTCAAATCTTTCAACAAATGTGCTTATTGTTAAGCTTCTCACTTATGAGCTTACTTTAAGGCAAAACGAATAAGAAAAGGATGGAAATGATGAGAAGAAAAAGAGCATTGTATTCAAAGCTTCTCAAGGTTCAAGTGATGAATAGTCAATTGAAGACTCAAGCTAAAATGAAAAAGAACTAGTCATCCTCATAAGATGATTTAGGAAGTTCTTAAAAAAGTTCAAGGAGTCAAAAAAGGGTGACCTTAAGAAACTAAAGAAGTCACTTACTATGAGTGTAAGAAGCATAGTCACCATCGAAGTGAAGGTCCAAGGCTTAAGCATAAAAGTAGTAAAGGAAAATAAAGAAGAAAAGCCTTCAAAGCTACTTAGTATGACTCTTCCGAATTAGAGATAGAGGAGAAGCAACAAAGCTACCAACCTTTATTGCATGGTATTAGAGGATAACTATAAGGTACCTTTTACCTATTGCATTTCTTATGATGATTTGTGCTATAATAAGCTTGATGATGATAATGAACTTGATAATAATAGCTGTTTAGTAAGGAAACTAGTTTTAAAATGTCAAAAATTACTTTATAAGAAAATGTTTTATGAACAAAAGTTTTTAAAGTTGTCTAAGAATTTTGAAGATTTGAAATTAGAATTTTCAAATGTTAGTTCTTCAAATGAAAAATTAACTCTTGATTTTAAAATATGTATCTCTTTAAAAGAAAATATTAACAATGTTAAGAAAGAAAATAAGTTGCTTATAAAAGAGATTTTAGAACTCAAAGGTACCATTTTTAAATTTCAAAAAGGAAAAAAGACTTTTTATCATCTCTTAGATAGTTAAAGGTCTCATGGTTTAAAATATGGACTTGGTTTTTATAATGGAGCCTCTACATCATCAAGTCCCCCTAAGTTTGTCAAGGCTACTCTTGCTTCATCCCTCATTCCTTATAAGAGCTCAGAAGCTTAAAATTCTAAGATTAAGAGTCTAATGAATCCAAGTGCCAAGAGAAAGCCTCTAAAGGCTAATGTTTCCAAGACTCAAGGTTTTAAAATAAGGGCTAAGAAACCAACCATATGATGCTTTCATGTACACAAAGAGGCACACACATATGCATATTAGGCCTCAAAAACTCATGCATAATTTTTTTTTCGAAATTCATGCTTATCCTAGTCCAATTATGTCTAGAAAAGCCACTAACCTTTTTAGCCATGAAATATTTTCAAAGGTTGGTAGGCAAAATATATTTGTAAAAATTAAATATTTTTATTGCATAAAATTTGGACATACTAGAAATGTATGTTATTATAGGAAGCTTTATTTTAAACTTTTACCTAAAGATTATTTTGAAACTAACCAACCTAGAATAATTAAAGTTTTTGTTCAAAAGGTTTATTAGTCTTATGATGCTTTTGCTTGAATTGATCATGTTTGTATGTTTTAATGAGTTATTGCTTAGTTAAATTCAAGCTTGTAATCTTGCACTATTAGTTGTTGCATTTTGAGCTATGTATTGATGAATCCATGAAAATAAATTGCTTGATTTATCAATAAATATGCAAATAACAACCTCTCCAAAGTAAAATTGACCATTTGCATGATTAAAACTTTTATAAAGTTGCATTTTCTCATATTTTCATTTTAAACACTCTTTGGCATACATGACTCATTATATTTATAACTTACTTTATCTTGGATACATTCAATTTTCACTTCAACTGCAAACATTATATGTTATGTGGTCATAATTCTATCTTAACTCCTCCCTTTTTCACTCTGACAAAGGGGGAGAAAAGTTGAGATTGTGAATGATTTATTAAGTTAAATGAATGAATTCTTAAATTGAATAATACATGAATTGATTTGCTTATGCTTGTCTGATAGCAGACAGCTATGTGAGAGGTTTTTCTTTCAATGTGCAACCAGTAAAGCACTTTTTATAACTGTGTAGAGAATGTCACTACAAGCATAGTTGATTCCTTGTTAATTAAATGCTATAATCTCATTAAACTTTAAACACACCTAAGCATATATTGAGGGGCAGAAGTTTAAAAATCTTAAAACCCTTAGTATACATTACGGGGGAGCATATTAAACAAAATTTCACATAGTTGCACTTGTAATATTTCTTTATCATTCAAAATTGTTTGTCAAAGTCAAAAAAAAGGGCAAAATGTTGACCATTTGCATGATCAATCTTAAATCAACCTTTGTTTTGAATTCAATAATAAATATTGAATCAGTAACATGTTTTGTGTTCAGATGTGACTGTAAGTTAGGAAAAAAATCATACTTAATAAAGATAGGATTAAAGACCAAATTAAATATCAAATTAAAGCCTAATTGAAGCTTAATTAAAGCCTTTAAAGACCCCTACAAATGTCTCATAAAGCATGGGAAGTGATCTAAGTCCAAGGGAAGTCATTTGAAGTCAAAAACATGAATTTTTTTTAAGCCAATTGCTGCTCCTCAAGATTCTGAGGAGCGCTCATAACATGAAAGCTTCTTGAAAACATCCTGAGTTATCTGCTCCTGATCTTAAGGGTATCGGCGATGCTCCTAAGGAGCTCCTGATAAGGCTCTAATGGAAAATTTTGAATGTAACGGTCATAATTTTTCAAGCGTCATGATCCCGAGGGTGCTGCTCATGATTCTGAGCAGACGCATTTCTACAAAAAGCTAAATTTACATTGAATGAAGGAGATGAAGGATTTGGACAAACTAGAAGGTTTTTAATAACTATTTTTTCATCACCAATTATATAAGCAAGACTTGAAATTTCATTTAAGGAGTTAGAGAGTTATTGGAGCAATTTATTATCAAATTCATTAAGCCAAATTTATTCTTTACACTTATTCTTTGTATAACTTTTGTATGTAACAAACTCTTATTCAGTTTGTGATTACCCTTCTATCAAGAGTTGGATGAGTTCTTAGTTGATATGATTTTTTCCTCTACTCTTTTTTGGGGTTGAGAAGTGGGTAGTGAATAATCAATTAACATTGGGTTAGAATTGAACTCTTGTAAAAATACATATTGTAAAAGGTTATGAGTTAGCCTTGAAAACTCTTGTGGGAAGTTTTAAGTGTGAGCCTTAAAACACTTGAGAATAGATTTGTATTGATCCCAAAAAAACACATTGGAAATTAGTTTGTGTTGAGTCAAAAAAAAAAAAAAAATTGTTATAAGGTTGATGTTGAGCCTTAAATTATTTAATCAGAATATAGTTGAAAATAATAATAAGTAAAACTATTAAAATTATTTAATTTAATAAAAAATTATGAAACGTTTTGTAGTTTAAAATTTTAATTTGAATAATGTTGTTATTTATATACTTTTAATTAGAAAAAGAATAGATCTTTGAACCAAATTTAATAAAAAAAAAATACAATGTCAGAACTAAGTAAAACTAAAAAGTTGATGTAATTTTGGTTTTCAATTTCTAAATCTTTGATATATTGAAACAAATTCGGGAAATTGCATTCTCCAAATCAATTTAGAATAGTCTTACCCCTAATCTTAGCTTTTAAATTTTGATAAAAAAATTTATTTAGCCAATTTATAATAATTTTATTACAAACTATTTTATTAAAATTAAATAAAAAATGATGACATAATAATAAAAAATTAAATTAATATTCATAAATTATTAAATTTACAAATGATTTGGATTATTGTAATTTTAACATCTATAGATATATTTCATATAAAAATTTGTTACTTTGTAAGATATTTAAATTTTTACAAATTATTTCATAATTATTTATTTAAGATCAGTTATAAATTTCTAACTTTAAAATGTGAAAAAGGATTTGTTCTACTTTTTGTAGACATATAGTTTTTAAATTTATTAAAATGTTGACCAGTCATAAAAATTAATGAATTTATCAAAGATAAATTTAATTTTTTAATTATCACTTTATTATTTTGTATTTAACTTTGACAAAAATGATATTAAATTAATATATATTTCCTAAAATTTAAAATAAAGATAAAATTGTAAAAATGTACAAATATTTGAATGTTTTATGCTAACGCATCTTTATAAATTTTGTAATCTAAAAGGGTACATTTAATATTTTATAAAAAGAGTCGATTATTATTTGCCCCCTCTAATTTACCATATTAACTAATTGCTCCCTAAAATTTAATAATTATATTTTTTTCATCGTTTTATTTTGCAATAATATACTATTTATACTTTCCATCAAATTGTTTTTTTTTTTAAAATTGCCGTTAACTAATATAAAATTATGAAAATAACCTTAGTGTAAATGTAATTACTATTTACCCCTTTGTTCGATTCAATTGCACTATTTACCCCTTAACATTAAAAGTTATATTGTTTCATTATAATACAAAATTTTATCAATATTTATAATCAAAATTATTGTTTAATAACTATAAATTTATGATTATACTATTCAATGAAATAAAAAACCTAATTCTAATTTTAATTTACTAAAATTTTCCTTAATTAATAATTAGTTATTTTTAGTTTTAAATATTTCAACTTAAATATTAATTTGAAATATTTATGTTGCATAAAAAATTAAATCAACTATAAATATTTCTTTTAGCTTCAAATTGTTAAATTAAAAAAAACTCCAACATTTTTATAGCACTTGCAAATTAAATCCTAACAAAATTTTCTTTCAATTGTAATGACCAAATTTTAAAATTTGCATTCGATGCCCTTCGTCTATTTGATTTAACAAAACATTGACATGGTGATCCCATTTTAGTCTAAATAGTAGAAGACAAGCCTATAGTTTCTTAGTAGATTGGTGACTAGGCAATCCACTATTTTTCCCAATTGAAATAGTCCTAAAACCTAAATCTCTAATTACACCTCCTCCTCTACTTCTTCTTCTTCTTCCTCAGCTTATTATGAAATGTCTAGGATATTAAATTAGCAATGTTGTGGGCATGGAAGACCGACTTAGATTTGATATTCATGGACAAGTCATAACCCAGGTAGAAGGTTTCATAGTTGTTCTTTATGTAAGGTATGATTTTACCTCTTTGTTTTTCAATATAAGGTCTTATAGCTGAGATATGATCACTTAGCCTTTATGAATCACTTATATTGCTATAGTAACCTAGAGATTGCAATTGCTTCATGTGGTATGATCCTCCTACATGTAATTTTAAAAGGCAAGTGTCAGAAAGACTCTTGAATGATTGTGCTAATATGGAGAGAAATCTAAAAGAAATTGAAGAAGCACATACAAAAAAAAATGCAATATTTAGAAGACGAAATAAAGATTGAAATTGCAAGAAGAAAATCAAATCATAAATTGTTGCATCATATGTCACTTGCATCCTAGGTATTATTTGTCATAAAATGGTTATTAGGAAAAACAAAATAGGTCCTTAAATGCAACTAAAACTATATGGTAGCATTTAATAGAATATGCATTTTGCACTTAAAATGTAAATTGACCTCTTGAATGGAATGAAAATGAGCCTTTCTCAACTAAGGTATCTCATAAGTTGTGCTTTGACTGCTTTGATTGTTTGCTACTTGTGAAAATTATTTTTCATAAATAATATAGAAGAAAACACAAAAATAAACTCATAAGGACAATTAAATGAAGCAAAAAGTATTAACATTCATCCAAAAAAGTGTATATACAAAACAGTAGAACAAGTTTAAACAGTCATAATGTTGTTTCTACTTACTTAGGGTAATTTCATCTAAAAGTAAAGAAGAAAATATCAATCCATTGATAGCAACTAATTCAATGCTTATTATTCTTGGATTGTTGATGTTGAATTTATTGGGTGGACATTTCACATAGAGGTAGAAATGGGTAAAGAACTCTTGTCCGCATTGTGAAGCACTTGTGCATATCTCTACCCCTTTGTTTGATTTGAGTCAATGAGTTAAGATGATATTTCTGCCCCTCTAATTTAGTGTTTCCTGGGTGTTCTTAGGCTGTGCAAACATAAGAAAATTGTTACTTAAAAATTAGTGAAGTTATTAGGCAAAACATTATCTGTGAAAATGAATTAACTATTATTTAATATAAAGCACATTCCTCATATGTTCTTGAATTTGCTGGAGGAGTTGAAACTAGTATTTTGGAACAAAAAAATAGCTAGCCTAGTTTTAACTGCTTATAGACTAAGAACCAATTTCTATAATTTTGTGCTATTAAGAGAATTATTCTAAATTTATAGGTGTTTACCTTAGCATAGGGATGTATGCCTGAATTAATGGATTATGTGTTCCTTAAGGAGGATATGAAGTTGAATTTTGCATCCTCAACTAATTAAAATGTATAAGAAGTTAATATTGCAACATCCACAATTAACTAATACCAATAACCATAAAAATGAGTAAAATATACTTGTGAACCTATAGGGTTACCTTGATTATAATTTATATTGTTAGCTTGATTTTCACTTGTTTAGGCCTTATCCGATATAAATTTACAATTAGTTATACAAATTAACAAAATAATTAAATCACCACAAGCAACATGGAACAAACTTACATTTTTATTGCAATTCCTTTAATTACTTCAAACTTCGGGCCTACAACTCTTTGCATTGTGTTCTAGCTGCCCACACTTCCTACATTTTATAACCAACAATGTTCTCTTAAGCTTGTATGGATTTTGTGGCTCATTAGGTTCCTTTTATCCTTTTGGTTTTAGGCTTGCCAGGTTGCCTTTTTTCCTTAGGAGGTAGTAGGGAAGCATGAGTTTTGGCCCATAAATATATATCATTATCAAGGTTAATAAGGAAAAATATATCCTCAAATATGTATTCCTTTAAAAGTATGGGCTAAAAAATTCTTCAAGACTCATTTTCAAATAAAACATAGTTGACACAATGTCACACCTCATCTCATGTAGCCCGAGGTGGACATTTAAAACCAACCACTAAATATACCATTTAATTTAGTCAAATTATATAATAGTTATAACTATATTTGCTAAAGGAAGTAAAATAATCTCTTAGAAAAGCTTGGTATTCATGTGATGTATTTAGAAAGTAAAAATTTATGTAACTGGAGTTGTTTATGAATGCTAACTATAGTATAAGATAATTGAATAATATAAGAAATCACTCCTTTTAAAACTAGATTGATATTCATGGTTGTATACTAAAAACATAGTAATGCATATCATTAGAGTAATATAAAATACATTTACAACAGTGGCATTGTATATAGCCTCACCATCACTATTTAATTTAGAAATTATATTCTTTTACAATACTTATACAACCAAGAGTAAGAAATAAAAGTACAAGGATTCTCTAACAAGGATGTTGTCCAACCTTATTTTGAAACTTCTGCACACACTCTTTTAGCTCAATCCACGTACTATCAAGGCCTGTTAATTGAAATAGTTTAGAAAACAAAGTAAAATGAGTACGAAAATACTCAATGAGTAGAGGTTACAAGCAGAAAAACCATTTAACTTAATTTAACATAATAAACACCTCAAATCATAATACAAAGGTATTTATAATCAAAATATAGTTCACTTAAAACATCAAGTTCGTTCTTACTTGCAAACTTATACAAAGCTTATTGAAATAAAGTATATGCCTTTTAAACATCAGTACAATGTTTTATATGTATTATCCATCCCAATAATAAGCATCATAACTAGGCCATAAAGTACAGGCTACCACGAACTTACTCTCTAGGTACACTTGAAGGCTAACCCCTTCGACTACATTAGTACAGAACGACACTTCTCCCTTTACCGTCCTTTAATCAAGTGCCCTGTTGTTTATTGCATAATAACAACCAACACAATTTCAAATGTGTATATATAACCTCAGCACATTTACACAGCTCATATAGGGTAGTAATACACAAGCCAATTATCATTTTTAACAAATAATTAGCCAAAACGATGCTAACACATTTATAGTTTAATAAGCATTCAAAACCATCTATTTCTCACCAAGATTCAAAATAATGAAACTAAGTTGAATATAAACTCAATATAAATTCATCAAATAACTTAAATAATCTCAAATCAGATAGCAAACCAAAAACATAAAGTAGTAACACATTTAGCTTATAAACTTGTAACCATTGTTGTTTGAAAGCTTAAATGCTTCAAATAATCAAGTAATGTCATAAATAAATTGAAACAATTCTTACACATTGATTTAGTATCATAAAGCTTCATTAAAAGCTCATTTTCTTGTTGTTATAAAAGGATTTTAAGGGCTTGAACATCTACTCACAAAATATCTTTCAAAACAAACATAACTCGATCACCGATTTGCTTAGTTTGTACCACCACGTCCCTTGCCTTTTCTAGCACCTAAAGTATTAAATTTTATTTAAAAATCATCAATATAATGATCCCATACACTATTTTAACCCTGCAGCCCCCAAATGATATGCATAAAATGAAATTAAACTCAATTCCACAAACCATCTCCATTTATTCTAAAAGCGTTGTTTTCAGGCCTAACTTAGAAAAATTTCCTAGCCTTGTAGAAAAGGAATTTGAAGCACAAATTTCAATAATTTTTAGATTTATATATATAGAACATTTTGTAAAAAATTTACATCAATTGGATAACCACAAAGAAAGTTATAGGCGATTGAATATAACCAGCTCAATTATCCTAACAGATTGAGCAATAAATGTTTTCTCTTATTAGAGAGAAAATTTTAGAAGACTCTTTAAAGTTTCTATAACATCAAAGAACACTCAATTTGGAGCTTCCTAGCTCAAGCTATGATCAAAATACCAAGACTGAAAAATTTGAAGAGTTCAACTCTGAGAACTGCTGCTTATAACCAAAATACTCAAAATATTTACCAAACCAATTAAAGCAGGCTTTTAGAATGAAGATTACAACCTTAAAAGTATTTTAGATCTTTAAACTAAACTTGAAAAATTGGTAACAATAAGTAGAATCACTCTTTCCCCTTTTTTCTTTTCTAAGCATAATTATCTTTCTTTTCTTTTCTTTAAACAAATAAGGCTGCCCTATAAAGTCACGAATTCAAGAAGATTCCAAACCTATTTTGGATAAGTTAAAATGCAAAATATTCACTTCAGCCCTTAATAAAATACTTAAGTTACCTATAAAGCCTCAAGCTTTCAATTATTCATTCTAAGACGACTATTTGTTTCAATTAAGCCCATATCATCCTAAAGTTTTTAATTTTCACTCTACACTTTATTTTTACTCCTAATCTTTTTTATTCTCATAATTTCACTCATTTTAAGTGTCATCAAAATTAAAAAATTCTCGCTCTTTGATCGTGTATAAGTCATGGCTTGATTTGATATACAAACCTAACTATATTCATCATTTAACTTACACAAGTGTCTATAACCATATCCAACTATACTAACTTATACTTAAATTCAATCAATATATTGTATATAAATGCAATACAATATGAATACAAATGTACCTATAGTTTGGGTATGGGTATGACACACAACATGGGCATAATGGTGTGAAATCATTAACGTAGCAACCATACACCTTCATAACTAAAGAGTTATGATACATATAAAATGTCAATTAACACCCTCAATCCTTTGAACCCCCACCCAAAATCTAAAGGAAAGTTCAAATTAGATTCCAATTCAGATATTCGACCTTCACCTCATATTTGCTAGTCCAAAAAAGCAAGGTTTTTATGGAAGCCTTGATCCCTTGAATCAATAACAAACAAGCAACAAAGATTTGTAAAATGCTACAATCTATTATATGAAAATATAGATTGATCAATCCACACATTGCTAACCTAGTTCGCTAAAAACTCACTAGTTTGATAAGAACACATGGTTAAACAACAAAAGAGAAGACATTCTTTAATATCCCATGAATTCAAGCCTCCTTACAGTGATGGAATGGTCTTGTTTATATAGAAATTAAGATCAAGAATACACAACTATCCTAAGCACACTAACATTGGATTACAATGGCCATTACAACTCTTTATTAAATTAAAACCCACTAATGGCCTTTATCGACCCATTAACACACATTTGTGACTAATAATGTACCTCTAATTAATATTGACATAAATGTGGCTTATTACATTATTATTATATTGAAAATAGGGTTCAAAATATGCTCCAATTCATATCTAGGTGTTTCCCATGCATTAACTAAATTGTAATCATCCAAATCAAGCTTTGAAAACATGTTGTGCACGAAATGTTGTTGTCATGGTCGTAGGGGGCTGCAATTGTAGCAAAACCTTCATTTTCCTCCTCTTGCTTACTTATTTGAGGCTGATTCAACCTCCTTAAGTGATGCAACCATAGTAGTAGCTTTTTAACCTTTTATGGGTTTTGATGATTTTTTAGGCCTTGTTTTTCCCCTCAACATTGATTCGATCCAATTAGATTTCAATTCATACATTCGACCTTCACCTCATGTTTGCTAGTCCAAATAACTAAGACTATCATAGAGACCTTGACCCATTTGAATCAATAATGAATAAGCAATAAAGGTTTATAGATGCCATAATCTATCATTTGAAAATATAGATTGATAAATCCAAACATTGCTAACCTAGTTTGCCAAAAACTTAAAAGCTTGATAAGAACACCTGGTTAGATAAAAAAAGAGAAAACACTATAATTTCCTTTAATCTTCCATGAATCCAAGCCTCCTTACAATGATAGAGTACGTCTGGTAGAGTACTTTCTAACTACATTTTTAATTCTTATTTGGTGCCAAACAACATGTCAACATAAAGTTTAGGAATGCTTAAATCCTTATGTACATTGAACCTTGAAAACATGCACCTATTACCATTATCATTTTCAACAATATCATCTTCAAGTTCATTTAAAAGGCTTCTTTCTCAAGAAAAATCCTCATAATTATTCTCATCAGCAGCAATTCAATCACCTAAATATTCTACACTAGTTCTATTATTATGCAAAGCCATTTTATCCCACCTTTATCTGCTCCATGTTTCTTATTTTTGCTTGCCCCAATTGCAACGTCACTAATAGTAGTAGTTTAATCAACAATAGGAGCATAGTTAGTAATAGCAATAGTTGCATCAATAGCATAAGCATTTTTATCAACAGTAGAGGTATTCGATATAATAGGATGAACATTTTCATAAGAAGCATTAATAGTTTCATTTCTAAAAGCATCTTTAATTATGTCCCTAACCTTCTCAAATAGATGATCACCAATTTCCTCATCACTAGGAGTATTATCATTACTATTTTCATCATCATCGCCATCAGTCCTCTCATCTTATTTCCCATTCCTATCCATTTCAAGTTCATTTTCAACTAGAGCAGCTCCTTTTATCATCAAAACAAGCTATCAATAGGATGAACACTAGCATTTTATCATCAGTAGCATAACCATTTTTATCAACAGCATGGGTATTTAATACAATAGCATGAACATTTTCAAGAAGCATTGATAGCTTCATTTTTAAAAGCATCTTCAATTATGTCCCTAACCTTCTCAAATAGATGATCACCAATTTCCTCATCACTATGAGTATTATCATTAGTAGCTTCTTCTTCATCGCCATCAGTCCTTTCATCTTATTTCCTATTCCTATCCATTTTAGGTTCATTTTCAACTATAGTAGCTCCTTTTATCATCAAAACAAGCTATCAATAGGATGAACATTAGCATTTTATCATCAGTAGCATAAGCATTTTTATCAACAACAAGGGTATTTGATACAATAGGATGAACATTTTCATAAGAAGCATTGATAGTTTTATTTGTAAAAGCATCTTCAATTATGTCCCTAACCTTCTCAAATAGATGATCACCAATTTCCTTATCACTATGAGTATTATCATTACTATCTTCATCATCATCGTAATCACTCCTCTCATCTTATTTCCCATTCCTATCCATTTCATGTTCATTTTCAACTATAGTAGCTCCTTTTATCATCAAAATAAGCTATCAATAGGATAAACATTAGCATTTTATCATCAGCAGCATAAGCACTTTTATCAACAGCAGGGGTATTCGATACAATAGGATGAAAATTTTCATAAGAAGCATTGATAGTTTCATTTGTAAAAGCATCTTCAATTATGACCCTAACCTTCTCAAATAGATGATCACTAATTTCCTCATCACTATGAGTATTATCATTACTATCTTCATTATCATCGCCATTAGTCCTCTCATCTTATTTCCCATTCTTATCCATTTTAGGTTCATTTTCAACTAGAGTAGCTCATTCTATCATCAAAACAAGATCTTGGTATATCTGCAATAGCAACTTGTTCCTTCCAACTATGAAGTACATGAAGTTCAATATTTTCTGTATCACCTAAAGCAGCAACTGTTACATTATTATCTTTGTCAATAGTAATTTTTCTTAAACCATCACATAAATTCATGCCAAGCACTCTATAAAAAAAACATTTTATACTCGCGTTGACATGATCTGTTAAGCAAGTCTTTACATTCAAAAAGTGACAGCTTATCAAAATCATAGTTGTCAAAAATCTACACTTGACCACTAGTATAATCCCTCAATGGATTTCGTATAACATATCCATTAAGACAGGGAATGATGGAGATATGCCTATTTTCCATCTTAAAAAATCCTAAAGCAAAAAAAAAATAGTAGTTTAACATAAAATCTTAAGTTAATGAGTGTAACAATAAAATAGATGATGAATGCAACACTACTACAAGATGGAGATGAGTAAGGGACCACTAAAATGAGTTTAATTGAAGAAATTCAATCTAAACATATCATGTAATAAACTTGTATTCCTAAATTAGAGTAACTTACAAAGCAAGGAGAACCAAATCCAACCAGGGAGGGTCTTCCTCATTAGGAAGAGTCCCACACCCGGAAAACTTTCAGATCAAGGGGAATTGCCTCAAACAAAGACAAAATCTATAAGGAAGAGGAATCCTATTCCTCTCAAGTTTGAGCATCTCATCCTCTATAAATACTCCTCCCCTCCCCTTAATTTATTCATTATATTCTATTCTCTTAAGCTCTTATTCTCTCTAAATTTTCTCTCTACACTCCCTGACTTAGGCATCAAAGGGTTTGTGGGAGAAATCCCATATCTCACCTTGCTCTTGTTGATCACTTTCAGGACCCAGGCTCAAAGGTCTCAGAATTAAGTTATCAAGTGGCACCGTCTGTGGGAAACTCTTAAGTTAAAGCCATTATTACCTACCGAGCTAAAGTAAAGTTCACACCATGGCATCAAGGCCACCAGCTACTGGTACTCAGATTAATTCCCTAGGAGCAGCTTCAGACACAGAAGCTACTATCAACCCTTCCACTTCATTATCTATCAATACACCAACCCCTATTCTCCCCCATCAATCCATCAGCCCCTATCCTGCTAAATGACCCATTGGCCCTTATTCGTTATGGGTGACCGTCATCCTAAATCCCTCTTTCTGGAGTCACCCATGGATGGGCAACACTCGGCACAAGCTTTCTTTATTATACTCCTCTGCATCATACTAGCAAACTCATCCCTTCTGTGGCTTTCCCAAGCCTTTTAGGAACATCGATTACAAATATGCCAGACTTTAACACAGCAGCTCAAACACTCAATCCGCCTACCACAGATAAAGAGGCGATGATTTAAAGCATCCAAGCCCAGATAGCCCTCATATAGCAACAACTGAATGCCCTAATCCAAGAAAATAATCCTAGAACTGTTAATCTAGAGAATAATGCGATCATACCACCTGTTGTAACTTAAAGCGCCCTTGGAGGAGATAAAGGAGCTCAAAAAGATCCAAAAGGATCAAGCACAAACCTTCCTACCTTAGATGACTCCTAGATAGTTCAGAAAGTAGAACAAGTAATTCAGAAAGCTCTGACTGGGCTGAGAAAGGAAGAAAAATGTGTTTTAGAAGGAACAACACCCTTCGTAAGTAGGATTGTTAATACCAAGATCCCTTCTAAATTCAAGCTACCTCAACTGGATCAATTTGATAGAACAGGAGATCCGATCATCCACGTCTCTTCATTCTGAACTAAGATGATGCTTCAAAATATAAACGACGGGATCCTATGTTGTGTCTTCCCCAGTACCCTTACTAATACTACTCAAAGGTGGTTCCATCAACTTCCTAAGAATTTTATCTCGTCCTTTAAAAAGTTAGTTGAGAAGTTCAGAACTTGGTTTATCACCAATGTTCCACCCGCAAAGAATGTAAATGATCTCAGAATGTGCAAACAAGAAGCTTCGGAGTCATTAAGGAGTTATCTTGATAGATTTAACAAGGTTGCTATGCAGATCGAGAATTTAAGTGATGAAGTGGTAATACAGACTATGAAGAATGGGACATGATTAGGGAAGCTCAAAGATAAGATTATGACTAAAGAGCTGACAACTTTCTCTGAGGTCATGTCTACGGCAATGAAACTGATAAAACTCGATGAAGACAGAAGGCTACGGCAGGATTATGATAGACCACCCTTTAAAAGGGAAGAAAGATTTGAGCCAAGGAGACCCAGAGCCCAACCTCCTTATTTCAAAGG
The DNA here is from genome assembly GCA_949671775.1 of Mallotus repandus. NCBI lineage: Eukaryota > Viridiplantae > Streptophyta > Magnoliopsida > Malpighiales > Euphorbiaceae > Mallotus > Mallotus repandus. The sequence continues at coordinate 21,019 of CATIWM010711795.1, forward strand.
CTTAGCAGGAGGCCTGACAGGTGGATTTAGAAAAGAAATTGAAAACTATATGCCCCTGAATGCTTTGAAATCACAAGTCCTTATATGGATTAGAGCAAATGGGGTGGGAATACCCGTACTAAGAAGGTTGAGTCCTAACAAGAGAGCAATGGTAGACAGAAGGTTCTATTGTCAATATCACTGAGAATATGGACATAACACTGACGATTGCCGAGAATTACAAAGAGCCATAGAGGAATTAACACAAAATGGCAAACTCGGTAAATTTACTAATACAAATAGGAGATACTAAGACTACGAAGACGAGAATGGTGACAAGTCTAAAATAAAGAAGAATCGAAATGAAGTGGCTGGAGTCATTAAAATGATAGTTAGAGGAGAAGCACCTAAAGAAAAAAGGACAAAATGATCTCGGAGAGAAGAAATCCAGTTGCAAAGGCCAACTATCACATTCAGACTAGAAGACGAAGAATATGCCCAGCATCCCTACAATGATGCCCTGGTCATAAGTGCATACATCCGGAATTATCTGGTGAAAGGATTTTGATTGACGAGGGAAGCATTGTTAACGTACTCTTATAGAGCGCCTACCAGGATATGAGAGGCTTAGTTACTAACCTCAAAATCATTAAAAACCTCATCACCAGCTTCTACGGGGGAACAAACCAGCCTATGGGAGTAGTAAAATTGGAAATAGAATTCGGCAATCAGGAAATAGGAGATTCAAAAGTTGCCTGATCCTTGTTCAATATCGTGGATCTTCCACTTGCTTATAACGTCATCATCAAAAGACCCATCTTATATAAGATTGATACAGCCACAAGTATCAGAAGGCTGACCATGAAGATGCCTCTAGAAGATCGAGTCATAACCATACTCAAAAATCAATCAATGGCTCAGCAGTGTTATCAACTGGCTTCTAAACCTCAACTGGAAGCTTTTCCCCTGGCATCTTTAGAGACTAAAAAACAAGGTCCCAATCCAGAGCCAGTTGAGCAAGTCCAAAAATTGCAGATCACAGAAGAAAAGGCTGTCTGAATTGGAGTTACCGAAATTGTGGGGGTGGACCCTCAAATTGTGTCGTATAGCCTGAAAATTCTACCATGAATGAAATAAGTAATCCAGAAGAAAAGGAAGTTTGTGTATGAGAGATAGAAAGTGATTGCCGAAGAAACAAAAAAGTTTTTGGACGCCAAATTCATAAGAGAAGTCATGCATCCGGAGTGGGCAGCTAATATGGTGTTAGTCAGGAAAGCTAATGGGAAGTACCGAATGTGTGTTGACTACACGGACCTCAATAAGGCATGCCCCAAAGACAGCTATCCATTACCAATAATTGATCAGTTGGTATATTCAACAACTTGCCACCGTCTCTACAATTTTATTGATGCCGCTCAAGGATACCATCAGATCCCCATGAAGAAGGAAGATGAGGAGAAAACATCATTCATTACTCATGAAGGCCTTTATTGTTATAAGGTCATGCCCTTTGGATTAAAAAACGTTAGGGCAACCTACCAAAGGTTGATGAATCATTTATTTCAAGATGACATCGGGAAAAATGTAGAAGTATACGTGGACGATATCATTGTTAAAAGCCAAACAGTAGAACAACATGCTGGAGATCTCAAGAAGATACTCAACATACTAGATAAGTGTCAAATCAAGCTAAACTCGAACAAGTGTGTATTCAGAGTAAAGCCAAGGAAGTTCTTGGGATTCATGATCTCACATAGGGGCATAGAGGTAAACCTAAGAAAGATAAAAGCCATTCTAAATATGAAAGCTCCAAAAATGCTGAATGAGTTTCAAAAACTCAATGGTAGGATGAGTTTTGAACAGCTCTCAAAAGGTTCATCTCATGTTCAGCAAGGAAATGCCTACCATTATTCTGAGCCTTGAAGATTTATAAGAAATTTGAATGGAATGATGAGTCTCGGACAATATTTAAAGAAATAAAAAAATTCCTGACTTCGCCGCCATTGCTCAACAGACTAGTTCCGGGTGAAGCCTTATACTTGTACCTCTCTATTGGCCATGAATCCATTTCCTCGATGTTAGTCTGGGAAGAAGGTAGTCAGCAAAGCCCGATATACTATGTCAACAGGATCCTTAGAGGTTCAAAAACCCGGTATCCTATGTTAGATAAACTCACCATGATAATCGTCCACACATTAAAGAAACTCTGATAGTATTTTCAAGCACATTCCATAGTTGTCAGAACTAATTTCTCTTTATAAAAAATTCTTCAGTCCAAAAACTTCAGGACGACTGGTCCAATGGTCAGTTCAGTTGGGAGAATTTGACATCAACTATGAGCCCCGTCAATAGATAAAAGCTCAAGCTCTAGTAGATTTTATACAAGAGATGACATTCAAAGAAGCTGTCTCCCTCTCATACTCAGAGTGGAAACTATACATAGACGGAGCATCTGGAGCTCAAGGATCCGGAGCTGGAGTCGTCCTAATTAGGCTGAACAAATTGAAAATCAAATATACAGCCAAAATTAGATACAATGCCACAAATAATGCAACCAAGTATGAAGCATTAATTATAGGACTCAGACTAGCAATAGCAGTTAGAGCTGAACATCTTAAAGTTTATTTCGACTCCCAACTAGGTCAAAGGAACATACTAAGTCAAAGATCCGAGCATGGTTAAATATGTGGAAAAAGCTAAGTAGTTCCTAAAGAAGCTGGAGCGTGAAAGAGGACAATTGGAAATATTGCAAATTCCCATAAGTGAGAATTCAGAAGCAGATTTGTTAGCCAAGTCAACATTTGAAGCCAACCAGGTGTTTAAAGAACTTGAGTTAACTAAGGAACTTACCAAACCGAGCATCGAGGAAGAAGAAGTAATCAACACTCAGGAGGTGGCTGAGTGGATGAAGCCAATCATACAATACCTGGAACATGGAATCCTACTAAAAGATAACCTTAAGGCGCGAAAGTTGAAGATCAGAGCTGCGCGTTACTCTATGTACAATGGTAAACTTTACAGAAGGTCACTATCACGTCCATGGTCAAAATGTGTGTCTCCAGAAAAAGGCAACTATATGCTTAGAGAAATCCATGAAGGGATATGTGGAGCTCACGAAGCTCAAAATTCCATGGTTCAAAAATTATTATTATAAGGCTATTACTGGCCTAACATGTCCAAGGACGCGTTCCAACTAGTTAAAAAATCCACTAAGTGACAACAGTTTGCTCATCTTACTCATAAACCTTTCAACATTCAACATCCTATTGGAAGTTTGTAGCCTTTCGCTGATTGGGGAATGGATATTCTGGGTCCATTCCCAGTTTCTACGTCTCAGAAGAAGTTCTTGATCATGGCAATTGATCACTTTACAAAGTGGGTAGAAGTGGAAGTTGTTCCAACCATTACCGAGGCTCGGATACAACATTTCTTTTGGAAAGAAGTTATTTGCATATTTAGCATACCACACACCTTGATCACAGATAATGGCAAGTAGTTTGACAATGAGAAATTTAAGGGATTTTGTTCAGAATTAGGCAGTAAATTGAGATTTACTCCAGCAGCTCACCCTCAAACAAATGGGCAGACGGAAGTTTCTAATAGAATCATTATGCAAGGGTTAAAGAAGAGATTAGACGAAAAAAGGGAAACTGGGTAGAAGAGCTCAACAATGTCATATGGGCATATAGAACAACACCCAGAAGCTCAACAGGAGAAACACCCTTTAGGTTGACATACGGAATGGAAGCAGTTATTCCTATGGAAATTGGTTCACAAAGCTACCGAGTCTCTAGGAAGTTGCATCCAGATATGAATAATCTTAATGCTCAGATTTTCCTAGACTTGCTTGAGGAATGAAAGGAGCGAGCATACTAAGTCTCGGAAGCACAAAGGCAGAGAATAATTGGATATCATAACAAACATTTTCGACCAAGGCAATTCAAAGTCGGAGACCTCATCTTGAGAAGAGCATATATAAGCAAAGGTAGCTCTAGAACTGGCAAGCTCGGACCTAATTGGGAGGGCCCATATCAAGTCACCGAAAAACCACCAAGGGTGCATACAAGATAAAAGATGTGTAAGGAAACGAATTACCTCGATAATGGAGCTTGGATAACCTTAGGAAATACTATCAGTAAAAGAAATTATACTAAGAAAAAAAAGAGAAGAAAGAGAGATAAGCTCTAATAAAGAAACGCCATTTCATTCCTTTAAAATTTTTTTTACAAAAAAAACCTAAGTATTTACATTAGCCTCAAATTCAGAAGGCACTAAGCTAACTTCAGTAGAAGTATTAGCATCCTTCAAAGCAGGAGTCTCGAGCACCATGGAGGTAGCAGTAGTAAGGCCAGTTTCAGCTGAGGACCCTTCCCCAAGATGATTAGGATTCGCCGGATGATCAGAAGATGACCCCTCAATAGTGGTTGACCTCTTGGAGACTCTCGGGCCTGCTCAGTGCTTCTTGGCGGCTTTACTAGCAGCCTCATCAGCAGCAACCAATCTCATCAAGTCTATAGATGTTATCTTGTCACACTCGAAAAAGTCCAGATCAGGACGTTGAGCAAGCAAAATCCTTTTAAGCTCATAATTATACACCTTAAGGAACCTGGACACCATGTTTCGATAGAATTTCAGGTTATCCTGTCGGCCTTCCTTCTCTTGCTCCAACTTTTTCTTGAGCATGACAAGCTCAGAATCTTGCTCCTTTATCCTCTCAGTATGATGGGCCTATATATGTTCAAGATCTCAGATCTTTCCATCACGAGACTTCACCTCAGACTTGGCCTTACTAAGCTATGCCTCTGTAAGCTCCAAAGCACAAGTTGCTGCACCCAGCTTCTTTTCATAGTCCCCGGCAATGGTGCCCACCTCTGCATCTTTAAAGTTATATTCACTTTCAAGGATGAAATGCTCATCCTTAGCCAGCAATAGGCCTTTGGCCATCTGTAAGTAGAGAAGAAAGCGTTAGTATATTAAGCAATGCTTATTGTCGCAGCAAGATATGTTTTAATTTTTTACCTCCAAGGCATGTGTAATCAGGCTATTATATAGCTTGCCTCTACCTACATCCCTCCACCGTTAGATGTCATCCGGTAGGCATAGAGACTCGGTGTACTGGTTTGTCACTTAGGGATTCTGAATACTTGGTGGACTTATCTTGTTCAAAATCCATTTCTTGGCATTCGGACACCCAGGAAGCCTCGGACGTTTGATGAAAACATTCTCTGCCAATTCTTCTTCATCCTTGGCAATCTCTTTTCCCCTGGCACATTTTTTGGAAGACCCGAAAGCCTTTTTTCGAGCATGTTATGTTAGAGGTTCTCTTACAACCTCGATATTTTATTTAGCGAGAGTCTCAGAAGGCTCCTATTGCCCCAACATAAGGTCAGTAATCTCTGGTTCTTGCCTATGATCCTAACCTTCCTCCGGACCAGCATCTGAAAGTAGTATCCCGGCTGTAAATATATAATAGTCAGCCATCTACAAATCAAAAAAGAAAAGAAGAGTCAAAATATACCTTCAAGAAGATCAACATTTAAAATCATTTTCGTTATATACTCTCTGAAGATATCGTCAAGAACAATTCTCGGTTGAAATTTCCTTAAACACGCTCCGAGTATAAAGTCTTCTTATTAAGTTCAAGTCATCATTAGGCAACTTTCTTAGGCATTTCACATCATGACAAGCATTGACCCATAAGTGTCAGATAATGAAGAATTTGGTTGGGTGCTCTATCACAAAATATTTGTGCCTTCAAGACTTTGTTATGTCTGAAATTCTCACAAACAAGCTCAGACCCAGAATAGCTGCTAGAGAGAACGTAAGCTCTCCCTTTTTTTTATTTAAACTATAAGTAAACCACAACATGTCAAAGTTTGGGTCTCTCCCTTCCCTATGCATAAGCTCTATGTACCCGGTTAAATTCTATAACTATTGGGATGAAGTTGCCCAGGTGCTATGTTATATCTATTCAGAAATAGCTTCACAAGATCTATCGGGAATCTCAACCCCCCTCTAATTAGTCTTGGTATACTACCATTTTTAAAGCATCAGGGTAAGGCTCGTGCGCCTTCTTATCTGTGGTATACAGTAAACATTCTTGGGGAATCCCAAATCTATGCCTATACCATTCTAGCATACCATCATCTACCCTAGATTCAAACATATCTTATTTCACTTGCTCTCGAGGAGCCATTGGCACTACAAACTCAGAAAATTGGAAAAAGCAAAAATAATATAGATAGAAGAAGCTATCTTCGCCTGGAAAGCAAGGATTCTTCATAAGCAAGAGGATGATCGAACCCAAGAAACCTCGAAACAGCAGGTAGATTGGAGAAAAGGAAAAACTTGGTAGCAACGATAGCAAAAGAAGAAATGGAGACAAAGATTAACACAAAGCAAAGAAGTGAAAATCGCTAAGGCCATCCCTCAATTTATAAACTGAGGAAGGTTCTGGATGGACCTCCCATACCCTCAGTATTACAACACTCATGCTTTATCATCTCAGGGGCATAATGGTCAAAAATGGTCTGACAATAAAGGACCATCAATAGCACAACTATCTAAGCATTATCCTTTCAGCAGACACGCTTGTCCAGCTACAAGAACGCCGTTGAAACCATCACGACTTCTGACACACGAACAAATGTGACAGTTCCCAAATCAAGAAAAGCATAAGGTGTAATGATCACTCTTCCTAATTTAAAAGCACACATTTTCCAAGGTACTCGGACCTCATTTCATAACACTGAGAGACCTTATGGTCACAGGCACTCGGGCCTCATTTCATAACACTAAGAGACCTCATGGTCACAAGCACTCGGGCCTCGTTTCATAACACCGAGATACCTCATGGTCATAGACACTCGGGCCTCGTTGCCTCGTTATAACACTGAGAGACCTCATGGTCACAATAAAGCCTCGAGCACTAAAAATTCCAGCGACGACTGGTTCCAAGTTAATCTATTGGGTTGTTTTTGTAACAGCAGTCTACACAAGTCTAGCTGGCAAAATTTTCTCTCTGCAGACATTCTTCCGAAACTCGAACGGAGCGTCTTCAACATCAGTAACTGAGGCTGGCCACCTCAGTTCACCGGACAGCAGTAGATACTTTCCAGTGCATATCAATTCAAGCAACAACTACAGCTTCCTAGATATCTGGAACACTCGGACATAAATATCCGACCAGACTTTTGGGGGGACTCTGGATACCCCTCAAGTATATTCCTATTCAAATTAATAAACTTATATTCCTAAATTAGAGGAACTTGCAGAACAAGGAGAACCAAATACAAGTAGGAAAGGGTCTTCCTCATCAGGAAGAATCTCACACTCGGAAAACTTCTAGATCAAGGGAAATTGCCTCAAATAAAGAAAAAACCAACTAGAAAGAGGAACTTTATTCCTCTCAAGTTTGCGCATCTCATCCTCTATAAATATTCCTCCACTCTCCTCAAATTATTCATTCTATTCTATTCTTTTAAGCTCTTATTCTCTCTACACTCCCTGACTTAGGCATCAGAGGGTTTGTGGGAGAAATTTCACATCTCACCTTACTCTTATTGATCACTTGCAGGACCCAGATTTGAAGGTCCCAGAATTATGTTATCATCACAACTATTTGCTACTTAAAGAAGTAATAAAATTTGCTTTGCATACCTATTTTCATTCAATTGGAACTGTCACTTTCTCTTTGTTTGTTCAATCTTTGGTTAGAACAAGATTGGTAAGGCTTCAATCAAATCTTCAAATGTGATTGTTAAAGGGAATGCTCATCCATGATTTAGTTGCAATGGTTGTAATAATTAGAAAAATAATGCTAACTAGGATTTTGTACTAATTTATTAAACTAAAGGGGATAAATAGTAACTATCTTTGAATAATCTATATTTTATTGAAAAATATAATTATCATTTTTCGTTAATTAAAGGTAATTTTAAAGAAAACATTGTAAGAAGAGGGGAGGGGGTGAATAAATAAATAAATAAATATATATATATATATATATATATATTAAATGTTAGAGAAAAGTAAAATAGAAAGGTAAATCATAATCAACTAGTTATAAATACCAAATTAGCATCTCGATTTAATTTTACCAAGTAACTACTTATGTTAAAATTATCAATTATTGAATAAATTGAATATTTTTATTAAAATAAAAAATTACAAAAAAATTATATAAAATTATGCTGACATAGATGGAAGTAGCTTACATGGACTAAATGATGTTTACAACATATGAAATTAGCACGTTTTATGTTTGAAATTAATCGATCTTTTTCTAAAATATATTCATGTACATGTCTTATATACCACGTGAACTTGCTTGTGCCAAAGCCAAATAAACCTTACTGGGACACTTGTCCTAAGACAACATCATAGGCTGAATATATACATGGCTTTTAAAAGGCCAGCTCTTGACAAAAACAACTAAGGATTATCTTCTTACTTTTTTTTTTTCATAATTGCTATTTTTTTAATGTAATTCGGTCTATCATGTTATTTTATTTTTGATATTTAAAAAATATTTATTTATTTTTGATATTTACAATAATTAATAATTATTTCTGTTAGAGATGAAATAGTACACGAATTAAAAATATTATGAACGAATAAATAATTTTAAATATCAGAGATAAAATAATATATTAGATCATAATACAGAAAACAATAATAATTCTTCCTTTTTGTTTTTTTAATTTTTATATTTTATTTTATTATTTATTATTTATTATTTATTATTTATTTTTTTACACTTTCAATGTCTTTTACTTTCAACCAAATCTTAGTTTGCAGTCTGAATGTTCGATTCTGAATTATATTACCAGTAAAGCTATTATTTTATTTGAATTATTTATTGCTTGTCCTGCCGGTTCATCTTTAATTGCACTTATACAATTGGTCTTTTCTTATCTATTTACTAATTATCCATTTTCTCAGGAGCTGAAATGTCAGTGATTGTTACCTCCTAATGGCAATCAAATTGAGCTTAGTTTTAAAATTTGAACTGACATTTTAGAGCCGCAGTGCTTGCCATTACTTAAACTGGTGAGAATCTGACATTTAATTTCATGTCAAATCAAGCAATTATTAGACTCAAATAATTTCAATACCCTAAAACTTTTTTTTAAAGACAATACCCCGAAACTTTAAAACAATCATATTGACCGAAAATTGTAATAAATTTTTATAAATTTTAAAAAGGTAATATATGAAAAAGTAGTTATTTGGAGAGATTTATTTATTTTGTGAGTTCATTTAATTTAAACTTTAAAATAATTAAAAAAAATTTAACTACCATATACTGAAAGTATCATATAAAAATAATAATAATAATAATAATAATAATGTCAATAATACCATACTATACCATTTGAAAACATCTTAAAACTATAGAATACAAATTGAATCATTTTTGAAAATTTATAAGAGGAGAGTCTTTCACGAAATACGATAAATTTTTATTTTACAATTGTTAATTTGGTTCAATATTAGAGATTTTGCAATTTTCGAATCATTGCAAGCCCTGTTCAAACCGTGTAGCCCTACTTGGAGGAACATCGTTTTCATGTTTTTTTTTTCTCTTTTTTCCCATTCCCCTCATCTGAAGAAGGCAAAAAGTGTCAGAAGCAATGCCTGATTTTAGCAACAGAAGTGTTGTTAGGGCAAGTGTACGATCCCTTTCTTGTGTCTGAATGAAGTATGGGGTAGTTAATTGATGAATGTTTGCTTGTAATTGCACCACCTGGCTAGACAGAAAAACATCCATGTGCTGATTTTTATAAATTTTAAAAAGGTAATATATGGAAAAGTAGTTGTTTGGAGAGATTTGTCTCCCTTGCGGTACATTCAATTTGAACTTTAAAATAATCAAAAAATTTTTTGACTATCGTATCATATGTAAATAATAATAATAATAATAATGCCATACTATACCATTTTAAAACATCTTAAAACTATAGAATATAAACTGAATCATTTTTGAAAATTTATAAGGGGAGAGTCTTTCATGGAATATGACAAAATTTTATTTTACAATTTTTAATTTGGATCAATATTAGGGAGCATTTATTTTATAAAAATAAGGGTGAGAATCAGAATCGAAATGGACAATTCTGATTTCTAGTGTTTGGTTAACTATAATTAACATGAGAATGTGAATGTGATTCTTCATCAATGGGAATCACCATTCCCCTCTTCTTCTCCAGAAATGAATTTTAATTTTTTTAAAAATCAAGTCAATTCAATTATAAATTGGTTAAATTTTTAAATATTAATATTTATTTTTTAAAATTTATAAATAAAACATACAAATTAATAAAAATATGCATTAAATGTTCGAATAAAAAATATTTATTAAAAGTATAATTTTTTAAAAATTATAAAAATATTTTTAAAAATATTTTTTAATACATCATTATAATATTAATTTTTAATAT